>JAQQZU010031568.1:0-25454 GCA_030068025.1 Parauchenoglanis punctatus | reverse complement strand
GAAGGCTCCTGGTATTTGTTTAACAAAAAAAAAAAAAGGAAGTGTGACAGTCATAGGCACCCGAGGAACTGTGGGAGATACTCCAAGATGCTCAGTAAAACTTACCAGCTCATTTCCTTGTAAAATTGCTCAGTTTGTACTTGGGATGACTATTTTATTTAAAAAAAATAAATAAATAAATAAAATAATAAAATTATATATATATATATGGGTCGTCACGCCAAGTACCGACGCAGAACGTAAAAAAATATTCTTTTTGAAGTCATCTTAACTTTACAGCATTTCTTTGCATGTGTCCAGGATTTTGCACAGTACTGTATGTGCACATATTTCAGTAAGCACAACCAAAGCTGTAGTTTAGTGAGTAATGTAGGAAATAATGTGCACGGTTATAATGCAAGTCATGTATGTGTTAGTAAACATAACGCATATAATAGTTAGATGAGTAAGGTTTAGGTAGAGGCAAATAACTCAATGAAGTGTACAGTTTCTATACATTCTATATTAAGCTCAGTAAAATATTGGATAGGGAATATAAAGTTTAAAGGCTCGCGCTCATGTTTATAAAGTATGAAGGCTCGCGCTGAGGAAAGTTGCCTGAAAAGGATTTACTTCCTGGTTGGCTGAAAACCAAACAGAGTTGTTTTCAAGGGCTCCCTTTGAGATATACTGTACATATGCTTCTAGCTATTTGTAGGATCGAGTAAAGCTTTGGTAAATCTACAAATACATCATGAAGTCGAACGAAGCTTGATTTAGGTTTTAAAGTTCGGGAATTAACTTCCGGTAAAGACAGAGCAACGCCCTAAGGGTTGCTAAACTTCTGTGCTACAACAAACTTTTAAGTTACTCCAGCTCTTTACTTTATAGTCTTTGCTGCAATGTAATGGATGACTGATGTTTATTATTGATTGTATGACCAAAAACTCACCTTAAAATCGCGGAAAAGTAAAAGAAAGTGAGACAGCTTTCCGTTTAAACCCGAGTTCATGAATTGTAGTTTCCTTTCTTTTTACAGCTGAATGTGAGGCACACCCATGCTCACATGAAACATTAAATCCTCGGATTTTTAACCCTTCCTTAGGCTGACACTGGGTTTAATTTATTTTCAGAGGCACAGTTTCAAGATTTTGTGGATAAAAATACTTTAAAATTTTGAATGGCATGTTTAATTATTGTTTTTGTGGGTTGTTTTGTTTTGTTTTTTGTAATGTAGCATTTTGTCTGAATGATATGAACCCATATAAAAGAAACGGTTTGGGCTAATAAAT
Organism: Parauchenoglanis punctatus; assembly: GCA_030068025.1. Taxonomy (NCBI): domain Eukaryota; kingdom Metazoa; phylum Chordata; class Actinopteri; order Siluriformes; family Auchenoglanididae; genus Parauchenoglanis; species Parauchenoglanis punctatus. Next base: position 24,183 of record JAQQZU010031568.1, on the reverse strand, counting down.
CAACAGTTAGCTAGACAATAGTTTGAATATGTTTTAATGTAACTGATAAAATGGTTAGGTTAATCAATAATGAGTCTACCAGCATATTCAACACACTGCCATTTTGTCTTAAATCGACAGAATACAAAAAGGCTCAAACATATATATATATATATATATATATATAGTAGCTATGCATAATTCACTTGATTAAACATGTTTGACTAAATTCACACATCTTCTTATAGGGTTGTCACATATGCGATTTTACAGATTACAGAGAATAACAAAAAAAGAAAGAAATTGAACGTCCTGGCACACTTGCCATCATATAGATCATTGCATTGTGTAGTGTTAGGACCAAAGAAACAGAAAAAAATATAAGACTGATTGCCATTGATATATTTAATTTGATCAAAATCTCACTATTCTGAGTGGATACAAATGTGTGCCCTTTTGTGAGCCGCATAATAATAGCATTCAGGCTTAAAATTGTTTGCTTCCTCCACTCTCTTATAGCGACTGACAGCATGCACAAGGCAGTTGGGAAGACTCTTGCACAGAGACTCAGCCACAGATATCATGTCACCTTTCAGCTTCTCATCCTCTATTTGATCCTTTATCTGGACCTTGTTGAGTGGTTTAGGGTCCACAGTGAAAGACACCACAATCCTTATTTTGTTTGGGGTCAAAAGGTCAAAATAATTGCTACTTCCTCCACTTCCATGGTAGCGCTTGCCAGCCAACCAATTCCAGAAAAAAATGCCACCATGATTAAAGACCCTAACTGACCAGGAGACCCAGTCATACTTCTTGGCAAGGGCATCCAGTAGGAATTTAGTAAACTCAGGGTCGACGCGACTCTGCTTCTCCACGAGCTTGTGTTCTACATCCATCTTGGCTTGTGCAGGAAAGTTGTTCACACATTCGTCCACTGCTGCCTTCATGCGCTTCTCAACATCCTCCATGCGGAATTGCCATTTCTTCACCATATCCTCTCCAATAGCGCCTTCCTTTAGTGAAGTGTAGCCCATCACCGCTATGATTCCAACCACAAACAGCTTCTTCAGGCGAGCACAGAATTCCTCCACTGGCCTCCTGCTCCGCTGCTCAGTAAACAGGATCGTGTCCAGCATTGCATCTCCAGAGGTGTTCTCTCCAGTGATGGCGTTGTACAAGCCATCAAGGTTCACGTCACGGTCAGTGTTCTCAAAGTGGCTCAGAAACTTCTCCTTCTTCTTCTCCTTGAACTTAGGCTTGGCAGTGACAAACTCTTGAAACTTTTCATATTGACTGATCATCTGTGCCTCACGGTCAAAGTTTTGTTTGTTCAGTGACGTTCTCTGCAGCTCCAGAGCTATTTTTTCAATCTCATCCTGGATCCCTTCCAACTTCTGGTTGACCCTTTCAAACTGCTCGGCAAGATACTTAGCCTCTTTGCCCTCTGGGTTGCTAAGGAGCTCAGCTGAGGCCACAAAAACTGCCTCCAGGATGGGATGGAACTGGCCTACTGTGGCTGCCAGGATCTCACAGCCTTGGCTCATGATCTCCACTCCCTTTTCAATCTTGTCCTTGTTCTCCAGAACCCATTCTTCCACACGACTCATATTGGATGCTGGGAAAGAGGTCCTGTCTTAATCCTTTAAGGGAGGCAAGTGCTCTCTCTGTAACAGAGCAAGATAAGTCATTTAAAAACTCTCTCTCACCCAAGTGATATCAAAATCAATGCCAGAATCAATGCGGCCACCTCTAAAGGTCACATTTATTTCCCCAACATGAGTTCTTTGAGGTAACCTGAGACAAAATGAGACATTTTGATCACAGGGCTCAAACAAGTGTGGGCGTATTACTGTACAGTCTGTTTTGGAATCGGTTTTTCAGTTTCCTCATAAGCCAAAGCCAGCAAAATGTGGGAAAGTTAAATTCTGGACATGTACAAACATGCCCAGAGCCATAATATGCCACACCTTCTGATTGTGAGGCTTGGGAAAGATCAGGTGTCTCCCAGGATTGAATGAGAATAAACATACTGAAAGTTTATGACTGTTCAAAATAAACATTGGAAGGTAAATCATGAATGTGTCTCAGAATGACGAGAAGAGTTGTGAAATGATGCCAGACAATAATGGGGGTAATTCCAGCACTGGTGAGAAAGTATAAAACATCTGTTTTCAACATGCATTTGCTGGGAAAGATGTTTAAATGGCCAAGCTGTTGAACATTTCAGGGTATTTCTGGGCAGTTTCATTACACGGGGGAGATGAGCTCACACATATATCTCATTTCCCAAGACCCTGCGTATACTACGGCAAAAAAGGCACACCCAGATCTCAGAAAATGTGTAACCATTTCACTTGTTCAGCAATGTACAACATTGTTAGTTTTGACTAACCAACAAAGCCACCATAACCAAAAATAAAATTAAGCAACACGCAAATTAAGACAAAATCTAATATTGGGTTAATGCAAATAAAGTGCAACCAGCCCACTTACTACATACGACCAAGAACAATTTCTCTGTAATATTTCACATTAATACTTAGTAGAATAGAAATTATACTCTTGACTATGATGTCTAACAAACAACAATAATTTTCAGGTTCCATTTAGAAGAATCCATTTGTGACTCAACACTCATGACTCAATTTGCCCCATCAAAGCTCAGTTATTTAAAATGCATTTAAAATCAGACTCTGAATGTTTTTAATTTTCCCTTCGAACAATATGTAGGAAAATGGTATGTTTTTACAATTCCAATTCCAATCCATATCTAAATGGGACAAAAAAAAACAAGTGAAAAAAAAAATACAAATGTTTATTTTAATAGTTTTTTTTTAGGTTCTATTCATTTAATAGAATCAAAAGTACATTGACATCATCAAGACCATTATTAATCAATTAATCCAAAATTGCCTTTGATCTTTTCTGTAAATCAAAGTCTTTTTTTCCTTTCAAATCCCACATCTTTGTTGCTAATCCTGCTACACTGAGATTGCAGACAAAGTCTTATTCAGGTCAATATTTACTTAAGCACAAGATCCGGCCATCTCACATGGCCTCAAAAGAACCTTTTCTTATTATATCTATTGTAAGCTGGGAATTAGCAAATACAATCCAGGTACAAAGATCATTTTGATTTTTATGTCTCTTTTTTTATGACAGTGTTCACTGAACTTTCTTTTGTGTGTTAAAAATAGCTGAGCAAATAAAAGCACAAAAGAAGAAGCAAAGCAAAGAAGCATTTTAAAAAAAGAAGTCAATAAAGGCTGAGAGGAGAAAAAAGGCTTACAGTTAGACGGTAAAATGTGCAGAGGTGCCCTCTGTGGTGTTTCAGTGAAGCCCAGCTGTGCTGAAGAGCTGCAGCCTCTGTGGCTCGACGTGCATTTATAGCCTCGCTCCTTCACGACACTCCCCCTTTGGATGAACTCCTGCAAGCATTCCTAGGAGCCCACTCTGAGAGGGATGGGTAACATCCTGTAAACATTGCCCCTTTCATCAGTTCATAGGGTTCTACTCTGCTCTGTGAAATGGTTTGGGACAGCACCAGCTCATTAAAAAAACACACGCACACAAAGTCCCTATGATAACAGGCATGCTAATTTAAACTACTTAGGAAAAACTAAGAAAGTTGAAGTACTTCAAATTAGATCTGCCTGGTCGTGATATCAGAAGACAAAGTAGTGTGGCTTTTACACATTTTGAGTCACACTGCTCGACAATGCGGTGAAAGGCTCCTCTGTTTTCCCAAGCGGCCTTTGTCAGGGAGGCTGACCAGGAGCCTTTGTGCTTTTCTTGTGACCCACTTTGCTAGAGGCGCTACTGAATTAAAAGGAAAATAGAAAAAGACCTTGGTGGACTATGGAGATCCAAACCATACAACACTAGCCAGCTAGCGGTTTGCTTCGTCGTGTCGCTGCGAGATCTCGCACCATGCTAGCCTGATAGAGGCCGAAGCACAAGAACACTCTCACAGTACCATAATGGTATGTGGCGTGATGGGAGGAGAAAGCTCATGGCTATGGATGGACACCATGACTGGTTGTGTTTAGCTCCTTACTGCACCTTTAAACCAGATTCTCCAGCAAATACTTTATCTTCCATGCTAAAAAATCACCATAGCACACCTTAAAAGTCAAAAAGTATTCATGCCAAGCAGCCACAGTATATTATGCAAGAACAATGTTTTTCTTTTTTTCATTTAAAAAAAAAAAACCTTTGTACTTAACTAGATAATAAAGTATGTAAACTGTATAAAAAAAGCTTTGATCTTAGAGGAGGTTTTATAGAACAGCTTCATCAGCATTTTTATTAAATCCATACAATGGAAAAGCCATTGCTGTAATTGTTACCAGATTAACAAGGTGAGCCAGACAAGCGAGAGTGTTGTGTTGTGTTTCTGTGTTGGAGCTCAGCTTTCTTTGGTATTCTGTGGGTTTTGTATAACAGCGCCATTAAAAACCAATTTAGCTCATTTGTGCATGAGATCTAACAGGCAAAAATATTTCCTGAACTACTATAATAAAGTAAAGATTTACACCACTGGATCGTAGTATTACAGCACTGAAGGAAAAAGGTAGCAGAATTATGATAATAAATAAGAATGCAAAAAATGTTTCTGGTATTTTAATACATTTTCAGTGAAGGGACTATAACAGGCTAATGTAAAAGTTGCTGATGTTGCATCTATTGACCACAAACAACATCCAGCACTTGACCTCAGGACCTCTTTCACTTAAGTACATTATCGATTACTACTTCGAATGACATTTTAATTTTTGTTGAGGTTTCAGATCAAATATAGTAGGTCATGTAAGTGTCATTTCTGAATGCAGATGAACAAGTAGTGACTGTGCACAATGGGTTTTTTTTTTTGGTCTACATGGAATAAGTCATACTGTACGTCTATCTAAATCTGACTCCAGACAGGCACAGGCACGCCTCACATGCGTGAAGTGTCATTTTGTAATTGTGTCATTAGAGAATCATTCCATTTATATATCAATCAGACAAGTTTGTCTTGTCTGGAAGATAATTAGTCATATGTATCTTAATGTCTCATCAGGGGAGCTGAGATTTTATTTATTTAATTATAGCTATCTTCCAGAGAGAAAGGGTGTAGCTCCAACAGTAATGTGTCTAATTTTTGTGGAATAACTTTCTTACATTTTCATGGGCTAAATAAATATTCTGAGGAACCACACCTTATCCAGACGAGCTGCTCTTTTTCTAGAAGTCTATTCATTATTGCTTTTTTCATAGTATCACTTTAAAAAAGCTTGCAATAAAACAGTTGAAGCGTAAAATAATGGGATTTGGGAGTGTACAGTAGATTCAAAACACAGGATTATGTTAATGTGCTCACAGGGAATTGTATGACTGATGCTACAAAAAAGGATGTATTACATGTGTAATAGTTGACGTTTTCTGTTTTATGAACATTTGTGAATGGAGTTTCTAGTGCTAATACTCTATAACAGGCAGGTTTCAGTCTCAGGAAAGTCTACAGGATGAAAGGTTTTTCACTTTTGTTACATTACGAGCTGAATTTTTATCTTATTAACTTGGAGAGGGAGAAAAAAGAGAGCCTGGTGAGGAAACCAGCTGGTTTATAGCTGCTATAAGAAAAAGTTGGATGTGTTATACTTTAATACATTTTCAAAAATGTTAACTGTGGCAAATTGCTGTGGCATAAAAGGAATAAACTCTCTACATGGCATGCTGTTATAAGGAAATAATCAGCTTTTAGGTGGTAGCACTAACTCCACTTATGGACATCACAACATTATGTCATTAATCGATTTACTGAACTAACTGATGATTATATTGCAAATTGCATTGTTGCATTGTTTTAATCAACATATTCCCAGGCTGGAGGTTCACTACTCCTAACACAGGACCAATATTATTATTAATTAGTCCTGACAATGTGATTCTCTTGCCAGGCTGTACGGTACACCATTACCAAATTATACTGAACAATAAAAAGTCTTTTAAAGCAAACTATGCTTGTGCACGTTTAACTGAAACTCATCTTACATCCTGGAAACTTGTTAATTTATAAACAGACACTGTGACATGCAGCTGTTTCCGGCACACTGAATCAGAAGATGGCTCATGGCAAATCAGGGGAAGGCGAGGTCAAACACCATACACCCCAGAGAAATACTGATTTAATGACAGATGTGAATTTTACAGCTTCCTCTCATTCAGGTTCATGCCAAAGAGGAACAAGGTACTGATGGCAGTTTCACATATTACATGGTTTTGTGATTTTTCTAATTACACACTCCTGTTTACCTGATTGTAAATTTTTCTGAATGACATGCAAACAGAGCCAAAATGATACACACAAGAACGTGGTCAAAAAGGCAAGGATCAGGCAATGGACAAACAGATTAGTATACAAAACCAGATTCCATACTACAAGAAAACAGGTAAGATGAGCAGGGGAGGGGGGGAACACACACAGAATGCCATGCACAAGACTAATAAGACTTGATACATCAGCAGTGGAACACACTTGAGGCTGTTTGTGAATGGCTTATATAGTGTGTGTGAGTGTTTGAGCATGTGTGATTGAGTCCTGCTGCAAACAGTCAGTAATCACGTTTGACATGGAGAATGTGTGTAGGGAGATGTAGTCTGTGGCAGCCATGTTTGTAGGCCACAATTCATTCTGTGAACTGTAGTTCAACACCAATTCTTGCCTTGACGTGACGTACATGTTTACAGTGTGGCAGTGCATGGAAACCTACTTGTGCTACCACTTTCGGCTAATGATTTTGTTTTTTATTCAACAAAATATCCACAGGGTTTTCATAAAATGTGATATATCACACACAAGCATAGTCAACTCAACAATGAATCATTTTAAACAGCAGAGAAATCACTGAATTATTTTGCAGAAATGATAGGCAGATTTTGTGTTGAATTTGGCTAATTTAGTATTTGCCTTTAGCATAAGTGTGATTTCTCGCATCTGACTAGTATAAAGCGTAATGACTTTGACCAGACTACGGGTCTGGACACATAAAATTAATGATACATCCCTCAAATTCATTGACCTTTCAGTAGCTTGCTTAAATTGCACCAGCCATAGGAAATGATTGGGCTAGACTATAAGACGATGTAGACGTTAGCAGTCTAATCTACGCTACAAGGCTCATGGTTTTTATGCTATAAACCGGGCTAATTTTGGAAAAAGGAAGTGAGTGGTGGTTTTCTGAACTAGTTTAAAACTAGACCTTTGCTGTTAAATAATGTCATGCAAATATTTTTCTAAATTTATGCAAACCTATTGTGAGTTATGGCAATCAAACGGAATGTGTAAGTGTGGACAGTATATGATGTACAGAACCGTTTCTCTTGTAAGTAATATTGTAATGATTGGGGTAGGGAATGAGGGATAATGTGAGTGGGTAATGTCTGGACTGAGCAAAGATATTGCATACATAGCAAATGAAAAATTTACATGAAAGACAGTGAACTTGTTTCTCATGCAAAGACTAAAAGAAAAGTTTACTTCCAGGTCTCTTGGTACATGTGTAGAAATGCTGGAAATTCATGACCAATGTTATCATTTTGACCCAGCTGTAAAAAAAAAAGGATGTAAAACATCATGTGCAAGAAATGCAGCAAATACATTTGCAAGGCACTTGCTTTTGAGATTACACATTGCTAATCATGTGCATGAAACTCACACATGCACACAAATGGGACTTGTTGGGATTGGAAATGAAATGTTGATTTTATTTATTTATATTTTTTACTCTGTAGCACTGTTCATGTTGCCTCATAATGTGATTGAATTTGTGCAGTTTGCAAAGCAAGGAAGGTTTTGTTAGGCCACTGTTTGACACTTTCCTTTTTTATCTTTTAACCTGATTAAGTTTGCACTGCTTAAAAAGGAAATATCCTGGCTAAAATGTGACCTAGCAGTCTAGCATATCAGTATTTGATAATCGTTTACCAAGGTTTTCTCTAAAGTCTATACAGTACCCCAAATAAAACATTGTTTGTTCCTACATTGACTCAAAAATAAATCATATAATTTCTCGTAGGTGAGCTTTTTTCACTATAAATTTCAAAAATTAAAGTAAATCTTGTGATTATGAATAGAAATGGGCTTGATTATATGGTTCAATAAAAGAACAATTGATGATAAATATTTTAAGAATGTTTTCTAAACAGTTTTATGTGGTTTGGTCAGGTTTAAATGACATGATATTACAATAATGATGCAAATAAATGCAAATATAAAGAGTATTTTTAAGAGAAGCTAACCCAGAATAAATGCGCATGTGTGTGTTTGACATTCAAATGGATGTAAGCCAAAAACCCCATGGCTCGACATGTTCCAGTGTACTCACCAGAGAAATAATGTTTTGATGACAGATGTGATTTTCCTCTATTCCTTTAAAGCGGAACAGAAAAGTTATTTACTGCGTTGTGGGAAACTCTCATGTTAACTATTTAAATTTACTGTACTACAAAGGATTATGCAAAACTAATGAAACCCCTGGGGAACCAGAAGTTGAAAATATAGCCTTAAAAATTCACTTTTACTGTAAAGTGCTGCTTGAATTGCCAGATCTTACTGTCATGTCCAAATTTAAAACAAATCCACCTGGTATGTGTTTTTTACATGATGTGAAATGAACAATTATAACTAAAAGAGCAAAATTTTTGAGTGTTTGGGAACTTTCTGAATATCCCCATGTTAGATTTTAATGACAGATTTGTAACCATTGGTGACAAGAAAAACCTAGAGCAGAATTTTCTCAGGAAACACTCCAGCATGTACCAGTGGATGAGACACTAAGTGGTTTTTTTAAGGTTACTTCCAGGCAACAAGAAGAAAGCAGTAAGATAAAAGTCTGGTGTGAGTGCTACTTAATAAAAACCAGCTTCACCATTTTTTTGTTTCACGTCCCACCCATTTGGCTTCTTTTGGCTTCTATTAAAGACAGAGTTTTACTAATTCACAAGTCAGTTAGAGAAGGAAAAGTAACTGCTACCAGTAACAAATGTATGTCTTTTATGTCCCACATCCTTTCTCTTTTGGAATTTTATTTGCATTCAGGCTGACTGTGCTTTCATCTAACAAATTTGTCTTGTATTTTATTTTAATTCCATTGTATTGTAATAGTAGATCCTCGTGATTCAATGGGAAATTAGTTTATGTTTTTGTGGATGAGGCTTGGTGGAAAAGTGGGTCCTGATCAGTATGCTCCTCGTCTCTGTGGTGGGACAAAACAGACGGAGCAGCTCTCCCCAGTGATAATATCGATGCGTGCTCTGGAAAAAACAAACAAACAAATGAAATAATAATAAATGGCCAGAGGTATGGTCTGGACAGTGTACTGATGAGTTCTATCTGAGCACATTTTTCACCTTTAAAAAGACAATTTCTAGTCACAGATCTCAGGCAAACAGCAAACTCAATTACAATGCAGACATTGATTCAAAGTGAAGGCCAGTGCCTTTTGGTTCATAATTGAATGCTGCCTTTCTCTGAGCAGTGTAGGTCATTGTGATTTATGAGTGTCTGTCACTGAAGGGTAGCTTGTTACTATTCAATGTTCTCCTCTACAATCACTCTAGGGATAATAAATGCAGTTTATCAAAACAAAAACAAAAAAAAAGGCCCATGTTATGACTGTAAGCCTCTCTCTGAAGGACGTTTCTTGTGTTTAGTGGTAGGCCGAGGTCATGAGTGGCTGGATGTAAGAGAATAAGTATGAGAAATTGGTAAGTACAAGGCCAATTACTTACCACTTGTGAGAAATTTCTAAAAATGTATTTTCCAGGAATTACGAATTCCATATTATGTGTTAGACATTCAAATAAAAGAAGTAAGAAATTAAGAAACAAGAATAAAGTAACAAGAACTCAAGAAATGAGTTCAAACTAATAAAATGTACATCAAATGTTGTACATTTTATCAGTTTATAGTTATGCGTAATGGTTGTGGAACATTTGCAAAATGAGTTTGTGCCTGTGATCACTTATGTTATAGCAGCTATAAACAGTCATTCCCTCACCTGTCTCCACAGTTTGTCATGTCAAGTGTAAATCCCTCTGTTCTGAGAGTTCTTCCTTAAATGTTAAATAAACATCTCCTCACAGAAAAGTTCACCATATTAACATTTACACACATTTCTACATCTGTGCATGTGGAGCATCCATCACACAAGGCTAAATAAATGTATTCAATGGAGCGCATTAATATAATTCTGCACCTAATATAGAAAGCTGCTGCTACAGAAAACAAGTACAAAGTTAATACTCATGGGGTGAATCCAAGATGGCTCCCAGTTTGGCACAGAGTTGCACTACTTAGCATGGTGTAAAAGCTATTAGTTCATGCCCTGTGCACTTTATTGCACTTTATAGTGAGGTATGACATTAATCAATCTATAGAGCTGTCTGCCATCTGCACTATGTTTATTTCTGGTGCACAACTTATATAATAGTGGCTGTATTACTGTAAGACCACCAATTAAAATCTTAGAAACATTATTATGACTTACAAAAATGCTTCCTGGGATGCGTCTTGATTTTAACTTTCTCTCTCTCTCTCTCTCTCTAGCTCTCTGAGACATAATGAATGAAATACCAGCCAGTCCCATGCACTTTCAGCGCACAGAGCCTCTGGGGGCTCAGAGAGCAGAACTGTCTTAATTAAATGTCCTTGGAACAGGATCCCTAATTTGCTGCCTCATTTGGCTACAGATCACCTTCGGGGTTAACTGCGGCTCTGCTAAACTGAAATCATCATCATTTCCATGATAAGCCTTAAATGGAGCATTTTCTGATTGTAGCATCTGTCATGATTTGTCAAAATCTCTGCTTCAATCTCTGCTTCATTTGAAAATTTTCTGATTAACCAAAAAAAAACCCTTTGTGGAGTTTAGATATGGCCTTGTTTTCTAAAATTGTATGTCTACATGAAGTATCTAAGATCACAGACACCAATGTATATGATACACTGTATATATGACTTTAAATCAAATAAAACAAAGGCAATGCTATGAGAAAAATAAATCAAATGGGGGTATATTTGCTTTGGGGATGGGAGAGGATGTTGGATGTTGCAGCTCCACTTTTTGCAGTGATGTATTGAAAGAGATTGTGGTGTGTGAGATTAGTGAAGAGATAAATGTCAGGCTAATATATTGCAACACTGGAAAGACTCTCACTGTGTTTGGAGTCAACACAAGGGAAAGGGGGGGCTTATCTCGTCGTGAGAATGTGTGGGTGTGAGAGAGAGAGCGAGACAGAGAGATTCCTCGGTGCTGACGTGGTCATAGGAGGCAGACAGTGAATGATAATGAGACTGCTGAGAGAGAAGACCGCAAGCATATACACACAGCGTAAGTGTCTATATTCACCATTCTGTGGCCTGCTAAACTACAAGGTTTAGCCTTTATCCAGTTCACTGACACTAGCAATAGATGCCATTTTGCCCTGACCATCTCTTTCGAGTTTATTGTAATAGAAACGTAACATTTATTTCTACGGAACAGCCCTTCGTCTCGGTTACACACAAAACCACAAATTTCCCATGCTTAGGGATCCGTCTAAAGAGAAAATATGAGCTGAAGGGGAAATTGCAAGAGAAAAAACCCCCAGTGTTTTTGTTTAATATTTACAAAGACCTGTCGTTATTTAATTTTTATTTTACAGTGCCTCTGAATTAATGTGCTTGTCCTAATTAACATTAAAAAACCCTAACACTTTGTCTACGTAGTAACAGTGAATTCACAGGAACTTATATTGTTGACACGCCGCATTATCCAAATCTAGTAGTATTGGGTATTAGTGATACTAGAAATAGAGTAACATTTAGCAACAAAAAAAACCCCATGAGTGTTGACCTGCAGTTTCACAGTGCACTTTTCTATAAGGAGACGTTTGTATCACATTTATGGAAGGAATCTCCAGCATCAGTGATTTTAAACAGTCAAAGGGAAAGCTGTAACTGTGAGTTTTCCACCATGGGAAATTCTTCAGGACAGGGGGTTTTACACTTTCCTTTTCTTTTGCAGTTTCTTTGTAAAATGATTAAGTGCTATAACAAAAGTGATAACAGGAACTGAGTTGTTTCATGGATATTTTAGAGAAAAAGAAGAAACTATGATCAGATAAAAAGTTCAGTGTTTTTATCTTATAAAAATTGCGTCTATTAAAATAAGTATACGCTAATAGCTGTAATATAAGAGAAATACAAAACTTCAGGACATGCTGTTGTAGGGAAATAATCAACTTCAGGGTGATGACACCACCAGGTGATGTTTTATTACTTTCATTTATTACTGTAAACTAGTGATTTATTTATTTTTATTTATTGGCCACATTTTTTTCATAATACTATACATGTAAGATGTTTGCATGATTTAAAGCAGAGGTTTTAAATTCATACTGCACATTTGTTCCCCAAGTCAAATTTGTAGCCTTTTTAATGCTAAACCAAAAGTAACTACTTGCCAGTGTCATGATATTATATCTAATGAAAAATTCCATGACTTTTCCAAAAATGTACTGGATATTTTAGAAATTTCCAGATCTGTAAAATACATTTTCCAGCATTGCTGCTTATTACACTCTATCCAAAAGCCCTCTATAAAAGAAAGATGATTTTCAAATATGAGTGCTCATTGGAAGAAAAAAAACCAAGCCAAGGATTTTAAGCATAAGTCCACTTTTTAAAACAGAAGATTTTACTGGTTAAACAGACATTACCTCTGGACAAAAATTCTGCCAGACATCTTAAAGCCTAATCTATATGGCTGTTCATGGTGAGCTGCTGTGTGTCACTGAACAAATGTTTTAATGCTTTTTATCAGATCAGGCCACTTAGGGAGTAGTGAGTGGGTCGATGGTCCACTTTGACTGATGGGTAATGTCATTAGCTCTGGCTGCGATTGGCAGATGCACCCGGACTGAGGCATCCTGGGATTGATCGACCTCCTCCAGCAGTGCTCTAATGCTAGCCGACGTAAAATCGCTCATTTGTTTATGAAATATTGATATTGGCTGATATCTCTTCCTGGAGGAGGCCGAGCTCAGAGAAGAGACCGTGTACAAATCTGGAAATTCTTTCCTCTTCTGTGCTCTTTGTTACATCCATCATATCATGTCAAACATTTTAAATATAAATACCCACATACTCTTAGAGGAAGTAGTCATGTCAGCGAAGGACACACACATATACACACACACCCAGAGAAAGATCTTTCTGCAGTAAATGTGCAACTAGCGCCATCTGCCCCCAGGACAGACGCAGTTACAGATGTCCATCCTGCATAAAGGAGGAAGGAGGAGTGTGTAATGGCTGATCAGGTGGATCAGAAAAGCGCAGGTTTTCCCACAGTGACGCTGAGGCTTAAAGTAAGCCACAGCAAAACCTTTATCAGAGATAATAGCTTTCCAGATCGATAATGCCAACCAGGACAGAAGCCACTCAACCACTAATGAATACAGGAGTTGCCATTGGCTGAGCTTTGGGTTTCTACTCAGAAGGAACAGTTTGAATTGTTTCACATCCTAATATAATAAAGCTGAGACTGTATTTAGTGTGGAAGGTCATGGTTTGTGTGTCTGTGTGAGTGTGTGTGTGTGTGTGTGTGTGTGTGTGTGTGTGTGTGTGTGTGTGTGTGTGTGTGTGAAAATAAATCACATTGAAGTATGTTTAAGCAACAATAAAAACCTATTAATATTACACTTTTATTAATTCCCAAGTAACATAATTCATATCTATGTCTATTCTAGTAATTGTAACAAAACAAATTATACAGCACACGGTTCAGACTTTTTTTTTGGCTATACTCATTTACAATAATGCTAGCTTAAGCCCTTATTCTAGCTCTTTTTTCTGAAGGAAGTGATGAATGGTTCTCTAGCTCACCATCCCAGCAAGCTTTATTTCCAGCTTTATTGAGCTGAGTTCAGCATTCTAGGCCTCATCTGCTCTGCACCAACAGACCTGCACGGTGGGAAATGCTGACTTGTGTGCAAATCCTGTAATTAAATTAAACGTGGCTTTGAGTGGTGTACGTGTCCACTGCACAGACTTAACAGCAATCGACGTCAGCCCGTGGTTTGTTAATCGTGATATTGTGTAACAACAGGAAACAGAAAATGCAATTATGTGTCCCGTATATCATTCTGATGTTTACTGACAGCAGATCAGTTTCTGAAGTTATGCTGATTAAATTAGGACCATTGTGAGGATTTTTGTCTTATGATGAAAGTGCACGTAGACTGTAGAATTCCTCAGGGTTCAGTTTTATTCTTGTAATCAGGCCAGGATTTGCACAAGAACAAGGAAAGCTGGATTGACATTGTGATCTGCTGGATCTTTTCATAGCTGACATCTTTTATGCTCTCTTTAAGGTCTACGTAGGCCATCCTGAGACAGCAATTTTGCACAGCATAAATAGGGCAGGACTTTGGCAGGTGTATGTAATGTCAAAAGCTATGTTTCTTGCCATATTGTTAAGCAAAATCAATAGTCATGGTGCTTAGTCCACAATATGTTATGTCCTACACTGCACTATTTGGGGAGCATAATGTGGAAAAATAGCCAATGTACGCATAAGTTCCCAATGCACTGCAATGCATCAAAATATGTACCCCAGTACCCAAGTACAGGATACTCATAATGTTCGCTGTCCTTTAAATATGATGAGTGACCTTTTGTCTTGCAAGCCACCTACATTCTCAGGAAGATGCTGCTTGATTGACCTTGCAAATGGCCAAATATATTTACTCACCACTTTTTTCAAACAAATCACTGGAATATGATTTGGACACCATAAACATGTTTTTACACACTGTCTAAAAGGCATACTGTCTCAGTGATCAAAAGTTTGCTTTTTTGTCGGAAACCAGACCTTTAATAAACACGTAAGTACAGAGAGCTGATTTCAAGATGCTGAAGCATGTGGTCAGAAAAGTGTGCAAAAAAAGAATCTGATGCTGAGACTATGTGGCCTGTATGGTGGATAATGGGCAAATGGCAAGACATGCTATTAATTGTGACTATATCATGATTTATTAGTACAATAGACTCTGTTCCATAAGTTATTTTGCTGCATAGTGTTCTCGACTGACAGAGGTAGCACTAGGATGCCATTTTAACATAGCAAGCATGATTTGCAGTACAGATTTAGATTAAGGGATCTTCAAGAAATCTTTTATTTAAGGGGCAGCTAAAGTAATGCCAGTGTGCATGCTGTGGTTAATTACAAACATGTAAATCATGACTTTGGTATAGACATAAAGACAAGACAGTGATTAGTGATTAGCATTATGAGTATAAGTTAAGTAAAGAAGTCAGGCTAAGGATCTGTTGTATTGGTATATACAATCATGTTTAAATGCTAAATGCTTTGGTTTTTAAACATATAATTAAAAGTGTCCAATTTATAATGAATAAGGCATCTAGTTTCATCTTTTGGCTTTGTTGCTAATCTGAATGCACACAGAGAGCCACATTCTTATGTCTCTCCCAATAATGGCAGTCTTCTGGGAAGTTCCATGCTGCGAAGCTCTGTTTATGACGGCTGACAGCATGGACCATAAAACCAGACAGCTGCTTCTCCAGATTCTCCACCACAGCTTTGGCATCTCCCTTCTTAGCAGGACCGTCCATCTGATGCTGGATGTCATCCTTGGGAAGAGGCTGTGGATTGCCGCAGTAGGACACGACTACGTTGGTGTCATTTACCTGCAGCACATCAAACCAGTTCTGTCCTATAACATGTTGGAAGTTGTCTCCGGCACGCCAGTTGCGGTAGCTGCTGCCTGAGTGGTTAACAATGCGGACAGACCACCTGATCCAATCGTACTTCCTCGCCAGGAAATTGAGCAGCTCCTGGGCTGTGTCTTGGAGACTCCCTCCGTCTTTCTCCTGGACCAGCCTCTGGACGTCCAGACGTGCTTGCTCAGCAAATGACCTCACACATTCTTCAATGACTACCTTCATCTTGGTCTCAACCTCTTGGATTCTCTTGCTCCATTCAGAGATCTTTTCCTGCTCCATATCCTCCCCTTGAATGAGGGCACAATGACCTAGCAAGACAATCAACCCCAGGCAAAAGAGTTCCTTCATCCGGACACAGAAGTCTTCTAGGACCCTTCTGTTCCTAGCTTCATATCTCTCCACCACCTCCAAGATGGACTCTCCGAAAGTGTTTGTGCCCATCAGGGCATCATAAAGCACATAAAGGTTCCTCTCTCCTCCTGTCTTGCTAAAATGGTCCAAGAACAAACGCGTTTTGACCTCTCGATACTGGGGCTTGGCTTCCAAGATGTCGAGATATTTGCGGAACTGGTTGCGTACGTTCTCCTCCACGGAAAAGTATTGTGAATCCACACGTCCCTTCTGTATTTCACGGTTGATATCTTCAAGCTGGGACGAGATCACATCGAGCCTATTCCTCACAACCAGGAACTGCTCCTTGACATAGAATACCTCTTTACTCTCAACATTGTCCAAAGCTAGCTTCAGGACTGGAGCAGCAGCTTCACACAGGGGAAAAATCTCCCCGACAGTGCTAGCCAAGACCTCGGCTCCTCTCTCGAACAGCTCCATTACAGCCTCAATGGCCTCCTTCTTCTGTGCCACGACTTTCTCCAGTGGACTGGGCATGGCTAAAATCAACAACCAAGCAAAGTCCATTAGGAACACTGGAAACAGTATTTTAAGTGATGGCATGAGATATGTATTGCACTCAAGGAAGACACAAGGCAAAAATATGAACAAGACAACTTGTTTATTTAAGATGTTATTTTTATGGTATGGATGTACGAATAAAACTGAATGTCAATTTAATAAGCATTCAAAATTACAAATTTAAAATGAACTTTTGAATTAGAAATCGTTTTTTCAAATAAATAAAAAAAAAATAGACAAATAAATAAATAATGACGCACGGAAAAGCCACCTTTCATGGTGGCTGGGAAACGTGCTATTTTTAGCTCGCGCTATAAAACAACCTATTGAGAACCCAACAAGAACCAAAATCGGAAAACTCAGTCGAATTGACTGCAGTTGGTGCACGTTTTTAATTATCCTTACATGTAAAATCCAAGGGCCCCTGCAAAGAGACACACCTTAAAATACCCTTAAACTCAAGTGCAAGGACGGTGTGAATATAAGGACAGATGTCTGTACCTGAAAAGGATGAAGATTCACAAATCCTTCAGGAGGAGCCTTTGGGGAAACGTTCCAAATTCACCCAATGTCCCTTAAGTTTTTCAGGTTTAGTCGTGTGGTGATGTTAAAGCATCGGCTGAGGAATGATGCATCTGGAAAAGAGAGAGAGTCTGAGAGAGAGAGAGAGAGACAGAGAGAGAGAGAGACAGAGAGAGAGAGTCGTGCGCGCTGAGCCATGAGCCATTTTTGGGAAGCTCTTCGTGACAGTCGGGTAAAACCTCTTTCTGCTTCATTACACCTGATTAAAACGTGATCCCTTCTTTATTTCTGTCCACTTCATTGTTTTTATTTGAAACAATCTCTTTTTAGCTGCGTCGTGATCTTTGGAGAGGGTGATAATTTACGCATGGTGCGCAACATTTCTCCGATCCACCGGCCACATTTACACTCACAACCTTCCCACCACCATAAAAGGTAAGTGCTTTATAAATTATTTACGTAGAAATATCCGAAAGCTGACGTCATAATTTCTAGCCTGCTTTTTAAAGGTTTGGGAATAGTGGTAATATTTATTCTGGTTAGATATTTGGAAAGGCTACATATATATATATAGACTTGCCTTTTCCCTCTGATTACTCTTGATGAGATGAGAATCGATGAGAAGAAATTTAAATTCATTTCTAAACACTTTGTTCACATAAAGGTCACGCCTCAATTATTTATTTAACCTGCGACAGGAACTAGTCTCATCTCCGTGGCCTCGATTTCTGTATAACACAAGCCGTCTGTACAGGACAAGTAGGCTTATAAATCTCATTTCAAGACACTGAATACTGATTAAATTGTTGATAGACATGAAATTGTGCTACTTGTATTGCAGTTATAGCTCCACATGTCAGTATTTCAGCCTTGCAGTGAAGAAAGACTGCTTTCCGAATAAGGTTGAGAACCATTTAAGGCTTGGCATGTAGAGCATGAAATTTCAATAATTAATCATTTTATTAAAGACATGATGCTAAAGCTATTACTAACTGGCATTTTCTAATATTACACCACCAGATGTTTGGACATTCTCTTTAGTAAATTAGTAAGGGAATTTGGACAACTCTTTATTCTCTGATTTTTTTTTAATCAACCTCAATAAATCAGCATTTGTAGAAAACAGTAAAATCACATTTATCTTTTTCAATAACTGAACTACAATAGCTTTCTGTGTTTTACCTTCCTTGAAGGGAGGCCCTCGCCCCCAAACCTGTTTTTCTCGCTTTGAGAGGAATGTTTGAGGGGTTTAAATGTGTGTGAGAATGGTTAAGGGGGTTTGCTTTGTTGATTTTTGAATTACCACAAGTCAAAATTGTTTGGTACATTGTGTAATTAGCCTGGCAAGTTGGTAAGTTTCTGTTCCTCAAAACCTAGCTTATGTAGCCTGACTGATGAACGTTGATTTGCTTTTTTTTAATTAGAATAGAAAATAATATATTACAACGTCTTGTTATAGAAAGAAGTCATCTTTGTTCACAGAACCAAAAACTAGCTATTTGCACATTTACAAAACTCTATTATTTCTGCCAAAGAGTGCAAATGATTATTCCTTGGGAACAATGGTGATCAGTGACTGGACATCGAGGAAAAATGATCAGTGATTGGTCGTTAGGGACAACGTTGATCAGTGATTCGTCATTGGGAACAATAGTGATCTGTGATTGGGTGGAGCTAGCAATGGTGATCAGTCAGTGATTGATGAACAAGGCTGGTCTGTGATTGGAGATTCGTAACAATAGTGATTAGTGATTGGTCGTTAAGAACATCAGAGTGCACAAGCACAACTCAGCCAGGATTTACACACTGGTGGTGAGTCAAGTGAACTTGCTTTCTGAATTTGTCTAACCAGCAGCTGTGAGCTGGAGCAGAATGTCAGGGTAATTACTAATGTCTGCTCAAAACATCACTAGAGTTGTCTTTGGCCTCACCTCTGAAATAAAGTTGTCAAATGTCTGAGAACTAATCTAATCTGAAAACCAAATCTAGCGACAAAGGCTCTACTTTGGCAACACTTTAACTGTTAAGTGTGACACTATCAGCACTTTTTACACTAATTTTCGTGTTATGCACTAGTGAAGGTGCCGAGCTTGTTGTTGAACAAACATGGCATATTTTAACATTATTTTAACTTTATTTTAGAAAAGCTTTTTAAATGTTTAATGTCTTTTGGATGACTGATTCTGATTATATAGATTGTTTTAATAGACTTGAGCCAAATATCAGTTCACAAGCAGACACTCTGAGTATTGTCATTAAAAAAAATTGGGGTGTGTTTACACGGTAAGCTTCATGGCCTTCATGCAAAACATGACATGGTGCCCACAGAACATTGTGGTTGTCATGGTGTATTTTGATAAATTCCCTATGGATTATTTTTTTAAAGATCTGCTTAGACACGGATACTTTAAGTACAAAAAGTTACCAGTTATTTAACAAATCTCTCATATACTGTATGTTTTGGGGTTTTTTGCTTAAAAAAACAAATAAAAAAAAAGAAAGAAGGAAATTTGTGAAAATTGTTTAAAATTGTAATAGATGGTGCATGATGCATTTCTTGTAGCTGGAATAGGATATGCTTTATAATGTATTGTTTTTGGATTCAGGCCAGAAGGTGTTGATTAATTTCTTATAATAACAGCTCGGACAATAAACTGCAAAGCACAAGTTTATATGAATTCAATCCTTTTTATATTTTCAGGACAGAGGAGATTATAGGATGCAGTTTCTTGTTAACATGAAAAACTGCATTTTTTTGTTTACTTGTTTTTGTTTTGTTTTATTAACTTCAAGAAAAATATAAAAAAGAGAGGCTGGCGAAGATCATAATGGCAGATAACTTGTTTCTTCAATGTTCCGTAACATTACATGCAATTATAAATGAATAAAAGGTATGATGTGTTAAATAAATTAAATAAATTATTCAATAATACAAAACATGTTGTGGTGTAAGAGACATAAAATACTCCAGGATGTGCTGTATAGGAAAAAACCCCAACAACAACCCTGTCATGTTTGTTTCCTACATAGACTTAACATTTTGTGTTAGTAAACTGCTTGCTGTGTTTTGCACGTTACCAGTTATACTTCCTTTTTGCATTTGCATTCTGTCCTGGAATTCAGTGTAGTCAAAATGTCTAAAGGGACGATGAGAAGTATTATATTATTAATAATTCAAGTACTTGCACTGAGCTGGTCTTTGCGCTTAAATGCCGCTAGAGGGCAGTACATATTAGCTTTCATCTGTAGAAAACCTTATTTAAGTGCTTTGCAAGATATAAATAATTGACAGTGATAATTGTTAAAGGCTCTTTTTCCATTTAGATGACCCTCTATCCTCCCATTTTAGCCTCTGCATCATTTGAACACTTGTCTATATTTAATCTTATCTAACCACCCTGTAGTTTTGGTCTGTTCATGAAGCTACACTGAGTAACATTTTGGCTGTCAGCTTTTAAACATTATGTTTTCACATCATTAGTAAAGATGCTGTGTTAACTATGCAGTGCAGTGAAAATATATATAGGCACCCTATATCAGATATTATTATCATTATTATTATTATATTTTTTCTTTCCTTTATTTGCATTATCAAAGCAGTTTTACAGTTTTGTCTCATATTTCTCTGAGTGATAGTGACAAGGATTTTGAAAATATAATTGATGAGACTTACAGCTGGCGTAAAACAAGAGAATAGTAAGATAATGCCCACCATAATAACCAATTTATCTTTAGTAAGTGCTTTATCAGGGTCAGGGTCACAGTGGGTCTGGACCTAACTCATTTAACACTGGGTGCACTGGGACACCAGTCCGTAGCATGTCACCATGCACTCCACCTACCAGACTGGCTTTTGGTTGTTTTGGGGTTTTTTTTGTTTGTTTTTTGACAATTGGAGAAAACTGGAGGATCTGGTGTAAACTCATATAAACATAGGTGGAACATACTAAAGTTCGCACAAACAATAACCTGAGCTCAGGATTGAACCAGGAAACCTTGCTACCTTTAATTTTAGCCATAAATCTGTTTGAAACTACTACTGACCTCTACTGGCAGAAAGATTCATTACAGCAAAGTACCTAAAAATGTACATTTTACACAATTTATTTTAAGTATTTGCTAACAACCACACATTTTCAAAGGGGATAGTGTTAAATGGCAAATATCCCTTCAACAATAAAGTTTTAATGCAGTTGTTTTATTTTATCCACTGGTATATTTTTAATTTAAATTAATTTATATTTTCTTTCAACGAGTTTATAACTTTTAAAAGCCTAGAAAAAGACAGGCTGCTTAAAGGATTTTAACAAGACCTTATGGCTGTAATAGTAGTGCTTAAATGGCAAGATGCATTATTAAGAAACATAAAGCATTATATTGACATTTTAGGGTGGCAATAAAAATCCTGTCTGTCTAGCACTGGTCTCTCTGCATGACAAGGGATAGTCCTTATTTCTTAACTCAGCAACACTATTTTGTTTAATTAAAAAACGCTTAATATTATAAGCAATCACTGTCTTGTTTTATATGTAATTATTCAGTATGCTGTCACAGTCTTGTAGATGAAAATACAATGGCGACATCTAGTGGCAGTAAATGGAATTGTGTGGATTTAATACAGATTGTTATTATTATTATTATTATTATTATTATTAAATAGAAAATCAGTCAATATAGGCTTCATATTATAGTTTCAAAATAGTGATCATTTCAGTGTGTATGTGTGAAAAATAATCCAAGTCATTTTATGCATTCATATATTCATGTCTTTATTGGAAGTGCATTTTTATACATCATTAATCAGGAACTAAAAAAATAATCAAAGAGCAGTAAAGCATCTTCATCATTTCACAATGCCTCTCATTGTCCCTGGCGCACAAAGCATTATCCACTTTTTTTTAACCAGTTTGCATTGACCAGTAACAATGAACTGTTTCGGACAAAGATCTCGAACTGTTCTCATTTTAAAAGTGCATGTTAACTGACTATAAGCATGTATATAGATTACAGTGATGTGTATATAGGCATGACCAAGAGTATCTACGTATTATTTGATCCTGTGCTCAGAAGAGCAAAGACAGAGTAATGGATTCATCAAACAAAGTGAAAGTTGATTTAAGTAACAGTTATATGTGTAACATATGCAGGAGGCACTAATGGTATAGGGTTCAGTAAACGGCCTGCGAAAGATGAGCGTGCACTTTATTTTGTTCTGAATCGATGCTGAAGGTGTATAATGTAAGACTAAATAGAGTTACGAGTCAGATTCTGTTACCCGACTACAAACAGCTGTGAAGCAAATCTGAGAGAATATACCTCTATCCATAACTATAGGATTAACCGCTTTATCTTAGAGTCTGATCAGGATTTTAGCGCAACAAAGATTTCCTCATTTAAGTGCATTTTTTTGTTTGGTCTGTGCCAGTAATTGTGATTAAACTGTATGAAAGGGGTTCAAAAACTTTGGACATGCAGTGTAAATAAGTGTAAAAAATGATGAGGATAGTGTTTTTAAGCCACAACACAAAAAAATTGTAGTTTATAATAATAATAATTAAAAAAAAACGGATAAAAAAAAAAAGCATTTCAGCTCATGCTTTCAAAGCTCTCAACATTATTCCACTGTTTCAGCATTAAGAAGTTACATCTGTAGTGTAGCAACGTGTCCACAAACAGCTGCACATCTTTACATTCTTTTGAAAAAAGATTAAGGATTTTAAAGCAGTTCGAACCCAACACTGGGTTTTCCCACGTAACAGAGCCATATCGCATGTAATGCCATACTTCTGTACCCAACCTGCTTTTTATAATACAGAAAGGCAGGAGTACAAAACGTTTAAAGAAAAATAGGAACTTGGGATGTTTGTAGTGTTTAGTCTCATAAGGCTTAAGTTTACATGTAGTGTTTTTACATGTTAAGGTAACATAAGCAAAGGCCTGCTGTAAGGCAGAAGCATGTAGTATTAGTTCCCTGTGTTCCTCATTAATCTAGATTTGAAACCAAAGTTTCAAACCAAATAGTGTTCCAGTTATTTAAAAAAAAAGAAATGTTAGTGTTCACACCACCAAATACATGACATTCCTTCTTTAAGATCCTTTGGATGCTGTAGTAGAACCGCCCAAATTGCAGGAAGTGCTGCTGAATGACTGGATTTATGAAAAACAATCGCAAGCAACTGGGTGTGAATGTGACACAATACCACTATGCATACACGGATTTAAAATATTGGAGTTTTTTTGTCATATGAATATGACGAGGCAAAAACGATTTGAAAACGCTAACGTTATCATGTTAGCCCAGTTGGTGGCTATATTATGAAATATAAGTGAGGATAGGGCTTTAGTCAACATGGTGCATAAACCTTAATGGACACTGTAGAACAAGCAAATGAATCTCAGACTTCAGTTGGTTGTAAAACCCTGAACACTTTGATAAGAAATTTGACGGCTTTTTGGCTTTAATGTCTGCAGTTCTTAAGAGTAAAGGGAGAATCATCAGGTGGATGGAGTGAGACTATCATGGGTGAGACTATCATGGGCGTTCATTCTCTTATCAGGGGCAATGTGTATGACAGAATTTATATAATGCAGCATATAAGAAAAAACAGAGGTGATTATGAGGACAGTGAGTCAGTAATTAAAGAAAAATAAAACACACACATCAGGAACAACAGTCAGGCCCGGGAGAATATGTGGTATATGGCAGAGAGATGTGAGTGGAGGACAATAGAGACACCAAAAAAAAGACAGCATAGACCTCTAGGGAATACATAAGGAGTCCTTGGTGCGTGTGTGTGTGTGTGTGTGTGTGTGTGAGAGAGAGAATCAGGGGAAAGGAATCACTTGCACTTGCTGAGCACCTCCTGCATCCTCTCTTGCACGTTCTCCATCTTCTCAGCCCACTCCTCGCTCAGACCCTCTTCATCATCTCCAATGACGGCAGCGTAACCCATCAGAGCGATGAGGCCGATGCAGAACAGGTAGGTGAGGCGTGTGCACAG
>JAQQZU010031450.1:0-25582 GCA_030068025.1 Parauchenoglanis punctatus | reverse complement strand
AATTTAGAGTAGCCAGTTGACCTAATCTGCATGTCTTTGGACTGTGGGAGGAAACCGGAGCACCCGGAGGAATCCCACGCACACACAGGGAGAACATGCAAACTCCGCACAGAAAGGCACCCTGGGTGACATGGGGATCAAACCTAGGACCTTCTTGCTGTGAGGTGACCGTGCTAAATACACACACACACACACACACACACACACACACACACACACACAGAAAGATATTCATTTATGCTTTATACTTGAAGTTTTTAATGTTCTGTGGGACTAATCCAAACAGCACGCATGAAAAATAGAAAACTTTGCCTTCCACTCAAATCAAGGAAGACAAATCTTTGGGTTCTGCTGTTTGTCCATTTGTGTAAATTGTAGTCTGATTAGACAGTGTGTTTGAATCTATTTAATACAAATGCATGCGGAAGAATGTTCATTTTGCCTGCTATTGCATGTACTTTGTGCCACCTCTGCCGATGATGTGGTATGGATTTGTCAGCAAAGCAGGCTTAAAAAATTAGCCTTTTACATAAATGTTTATAATACACTGTTCAAAACGATAGTCTGTGTTAGAATGAAAAATATCCAGCCTAGCTGCTTCATACCAGATGTGTTTTTTTTATGATGAACATTGGTGGTGCTGTTGTTCTTGGTTCCATAAAAGCTTCAAATCATTTGTTAACACATAATAAGTTAGGATCAGGATGCTGAAAATAAAATGCTATTTTTATAGCTGTTTGCCTTGAAAGAATGGAATGGTTTAGTTCTACTGGGCAATTTATAGCAGCCAGCTCTACCACTCACTAATCTTGATTTTGAGGCCACAGTATCTCCAGGATATACACATTGACCAAATTGATCACAGGAGAAAATTCAAATGTGTGAGAGATATGTGGGTGGTTTGGGTTTAATTTTATAGTAATGCAAAAAAAAAAATGAGTCATGCATATTTTTTTTATAAATTTGCATGCATGAGATCATGTTGGAGTTCTTAAACTTTAAATTTATTCAGACTGAAGTCTTCTAATGAATAAAATATCCAGAGAAACACAATGAGGCTCATTTTTTTGTCTTCTTTGGTTTATACATACACTCAATCATAACAGTCAAATTAGATTTTCTTAATTTTGTTGAATCCAGATCCACTAGAGCAGAATGAACAGGACTTATTCACATTTCTAACTTGCTATTTCTTGTGTCTAACTCTTTTTCTCTTTTTCTCTTTCTCTACATTTCTCTGTATTCTTGTATATTTCTTACCCTTGTGCTTTTTTTGTGCTTAGACTGTTTTGGTAAAAGTGATTGCTAGTCTACAACATCTGCAAAAAAGCCAGAAATGAGTTCATAAAGAGAGGAAAATGACTCATAAAGCCAAGAGAGATGGGGTGAGAATGAGAGACCAGGGGAAAGGGAGAAGTTAGTAAGGAGACATATTGAGAGAGGGAGTGTACAGTTTGTGCATATTATGTAAAATTTAAAGCTCAAGGGACCATGCTCTGGATTTTACATGAAAACAGATTATTTTGGAACATCTCCAGTTAAAGGTTTGGGGAAAACCTTGGTGTGTTATTCAAATTACCACCGTATGTTTTCATTCTCAGTGACCCTGAACATGCCTCAAGAGAGTGCATTAAACATTTGTAGAGCAAGGAAGCCAAACCATACCAGAACTCAGTTGAGCTGCACTGGGCAGAACTGAAATGAAAGGTTCAAGTAACATTCACACACCTCTAGGAAGTCCTGCAACAAGCATAGGAGATTTTTTTTTTGCTTGAAAAGATATTGTCTCAAAAGTAAATTTTTTTTTCTCCTAAAAACAAACCATATTCTTACTTAAACATGCCTTGCAATGCCTTTTAAATAGGTTTTCTTGTGTAAGGGGTCCTCTGAATATAAACACACTGGCCATGGGCCAGTCCACCTTGCCATTGGAACAGATCGTACTCATTATATTATTTAGCCTCTGGGATGGCTCCAAAAGCTGGATCTGCAAGGCTGTTGCATTGTGAAACCATGCCCATTTTCCTACTTTTTTGCTTTTTCATTTTGTGCTATTTTTCCTTATTTATCACTCATTTGCCTGGGGTTGTGCAGCCATCTGGTATTGAATGTACTTGTGAAATAGATGAGCTGTGCTGCTAGCAAGGACTCCTACCTTCCCTGCTCAAGGAGATCTGCCAGGTGTTTACCACTGTAATCCATCGTTAGAATGACACTACTGGAGGCTAGCAGACACTTTGCCTTGTCACCTGAAAGGCTTGATGTAGATCTCTCATCCATTATTTTAAATGAAATATGAATAAAAATATCCACAGATCATATTGGTATTAATATACAGTATAATATGTACATACTATAATATGTACATACATGCACATATACTTAGTACATATATATTTTATACTTAGTATGTATGTATGCATGTTGTCTTTTTTCCCTACCAACCCTATACTATATGTATGTATGTATGTATGTATGTATGTTTTCTTTTTTTCCCAACCAACCCAGGGTTCCATGCTCTCTGCAAAACACATTTGAGACTTCAGACATGCATCTAACAGAGTGTACCATTCTTCCTAAACTAGGTGCAGACAGCCAACATTAAATAGGAATTTATGCAAAGGTCAATGCTTAGTGGTTTCTCTTACTGTGCTATTTAAAAATACTGAAAACTGAAAGAGAGTGGTCTGAGAAGTTATAAATATGTGCAGAAAAAAAGGCACAGGAACATGCAAGCAACACCTGAGAAGTGACAGTAACTAAGGGTAGCTTAGTAAAAATAATTCTTTTTTTCTGCTGTATTCCTTATGTGTGCTAAGTTGCCGAGCCCATTCTACTTTCTTGCTTAGTGACTTAGTGATTACACCCTGTCTAGCCATTTTCCATGCACACAATTTTGTATGCTATTCCATTATGTAGGAGAAATTACCCATCTGAAATAAAAATGCCCTATTGTTTTTTTTTTTTTTTTTTTTAAAAAGAACAAAAAACAAAAAAAAATCTGTTCTGTTTGGTCCAGTTGAGATAGTAGTTACACATTAAACTTGACAGTAGCCATCATATTTCTCAAGCAGACCACTAGGATCAGAGCAGCAGAGAGTGTGTACTTTTCTCTCATTATGGATTGTCCAATTGGAATAAGAAATGAGTCTGAACAGGTTGGAATGAATAGAGATAAATTGACTGTTTGTAGGTGGACTGTGGGAGGGCTTTATGAGCTACAGCAGTATATCGGTGTAAGAGGGACTGTAAAGTGAAAGAGAGGAACTGAAAGAGGCATTTGATTGATGCTGCACGGCCACTTTTTCTCATGGCAATGTTTACTAGGTAACGTGTTCTCACTCTTGCAAAATTTTTAACAGTTTCCTTGCCTCTCTTCATATGGAAAGATATGAAAGTTAATGTTATGCTTACAGGTTGGGTTAATGGCTTGGTATGCAATCCAACAAAATCCAGCCACACCTCTCTTACCTCTCAAATTTGTATCAATCTTAGTGTACCAATCAGAGAACTACAAAAATCCACAATACAAAAGTACGCCAGGCAAAAGGGTTAAAGCACAAAGAAGGCTAGACACAGTCCAATGGACAAATCCAAAGAATTAATGAGAAGGCAAACACAAGGAAAATGCACTTGTCATGAGACAAGGCTTCACACTGTGTGTATGTGTGGGAAGAATCCTTTTATTTATTAGGTCATCAGTTTTAAATGTTTCAAAGGCAAAAGCATGATAATGATCTGCCAATTATGAGAGCCAAAGCCAGTGGACATATCATCATTCAACAGCTTAACATCTGGTCTGTGGAAACATGTGCAGGTAAGCCATTAGGTAGCTGAGTGAGCTAGACTAGCTAGCTTGTTCTTTTGATGTTTTTACTGTATTAAAAAAACTCTGTATTAATCACAGGTTGCCACCTTGATGTTTGGTAGTGATTGGGTTTTGTATTAAATATTGTGTTGCTACAGCCTTTAGATAATGCTCAGGATAATGTGTAAGGGGAACAGAAAAGGGGGCAGCTCACAGCTCCCCTGCACCAAGAAAGTTCCAACACATTATTTAGCAACAAAGGCTGAAACTATGGATTTTGAAGAAGACATATCACTTCATTCCTTAGTGCATCAACATTCAGATAGTATTGGAATTCTATTTACTAATGTCAGAACTTGATTGACTCATGGCTTCCCTTGATTGTGTCGTACTTAACCAGACGATGGCCCCCTACCTGCCTTGTCCCAGATCAGTTTGTGCGAGGTTTAATGCACTGTCTGCTCCTCGTTTCAGTCTTCTGTTGTACTGTATCACAACTGATAAATCAGAATTTTTGTTTACGTCAGGTGGTGGATGGGGGATAAGGGCAAGCACAGAATATGTTGTTCATACATTGAAACATGGAGGTGGATCGGTGACGGTATGGGATGTTTTAGTGTTCTGGAGACATTATAAAATTAAAAAGATCATGAGAAAAGAAGAGAATCGCTCAGTTCTTCAACCTCACACAATTCCTTCTGTTTTATGTATCATTGGACAAAATTTCATTTTTCATCAGAGTAATGATCCCAAGCATTCTTCAAAATTGTGCCAAAATGATATCCAGTCTGAAGAAAAGCAAACAGTTTTGAGAAATATGTCCTGGCCTCCCCAGTCTCCAGCTCTTTCTCCCGTTGAGCCGGCATGGGATGAGCTTGACCGACAAGTTCGAAATGAGCATGCAGCAGATGAGACAGAACTGTTTGCATGCTTGAAAAGGTGCTGGGAGGGTTTGGACACAAGTTATTTCCAAAAAATTGCTTTCCAGCGATTTTTGGAAACAACTTGCTGCAAATCTGCGCTGCTGTAATAAAGTCAAGGGGTGGTTATTTTGATGAAACTCGTTCTTAGGCACTTGCATTTATTAAGTTGCCCTTACAGTGTATATTGTTACATTACACTTCAAAACCAGTCAGTTACAATTGTTTTTAAGTATTTCTAATATTATCTTTTATAACAGTTTGACAAAATCAGTGTCATTTTTTTTTTTTTTAAATCAGAGGGTGTGCCCAAACTTCTAGCCAGAGAGAGAGAGCGAGAGAGAGAGAGAGAGAGAGAGAGAGAGAGAACTAAGGAAGACAAGAAAGACAAAACAACATCAACAAAAACAATAAAAGGGATCTATATTTTAAATTCTTACGATCAATCCAGTCTGGTTTTCATAAGGTTATTCTGTATATAATGGACCCAAACTGGCAGTTTAATAGGAGTTAAAAAAACTTATCTTCCCTATTATTTCACTCCTGGTCTGTACCCACCCTAAAACCTTTCACCAGTTGTCCACTGGGAACGACTCTTCGTGAAAGTCACCTTCAAACTGATCAGAAATGTGAGACCTCAGGAGATGCCTCTCTCATCCCACCCTCTCTCAGTTTCTTGGCAGCTCTCTCTTCTCTTTTACTTTCTTACCTTACCTCTTCATTCACAGACCACACTCTTTCAGATAAAAATATGCATTTTGTTCTTCCAACTACTCCCCATCTTTTTATTGCTTTCTTTTTGATTTCCCCATTTGTGAATGGGAGTTGTTGGCCCAGGGTGGGTGGTGATTAATACCTTGCACTATTTTCAAGATGGCACAACTAAACAGTCCACATTTTAATTAACTGGACTGAGGGTAGTATGGCCAAGTCAATATTTATTGAGATGGCTGGTCTGACAGGGACTGTGTAGAGCTGACTCCTTTCTGCTGCCCCAAGTGCTAATTGCCTGCAAGCAAACAGGAGCACAACTAATAAGCAATGCTTTCAGTACTGCAGTGAAATCACAATAGAAAGAACAAACACCAATTGTTGCTCTATGCTTTAATGAATAATTAAAACCTGAATTAGTCAATGGACATTTTAAAAATTTCAGTTAATGGTATTTATTTTCAGTACATTGAACAATTTAACATTGAACCCAAACATTTTTTTAAGACTGTCATCATTATAAATGTGTCATAGAACATGATATTAATTGCTTTGTGTTACAGTTAGAATTTATCTAGTGATATACGAGTGTCATGTTAGCATTATCAGAAATTGCCATGCTAGCCAAACATAATTTATATTTAATTATATATTATAATATCCAGTGGCCAAGGAATAAAAATAAATAAGAAAATACAATAAATATCAAAGAAAATGGGACATCTTCACTGGCATCTCTCATGACAATTACCATAAATGGTAACAAAATGTAAAAGATCAATGTCAAAGCACTGGCTAGGCAGATGTAAAAAACAGACAAAGCAAAAATGTAAAACAAAAAATAAAAACAAACAAACAAACAAACAAACCCCCCCCCCCACAAAAAATCTCCACAGGCAATCCAGAAATTTTAAGGCACAGAACTCACACAGATGTAAGGCAAACTGTAAGACTTAAAAAAAATCATTAAAGTCCATCTGCTTTTTAAACTGGAGATGTTCTTTAAAGGGAGATTCCAGCCTTTGGGTGAAAATGGCTATAGGGTCTTTGAGGGAAGACCAGCGGATGTTTTATTTGAATGGAACCTTATAAGAGAAGTGGCTTGGTACCCTGAACAAACTTCTATTTTATGAAAACAATTGGTTTATTAACAATTAGACAGCTACTGTAATGATCTTTAACATCTTATCCATACACTAACAAATTAAGATGCAACCAGCTGAGGTCTAAAACAAATGAATGATCATTTTATGAGACAAGTGACAGTGGGAAGTGTTGTGACAGATGGAACCCATTTACAGCAGCTCTGCACGCTGTCATATAGCCTACCACATATGTACAAAATTGTAACCTAATAAACATGTTTTTCTTTATAATGTCAAAATCAACATAGTTTAAAATACTGAACTTACATGGTGATGCTGGAGATCTGATACCACTGGCTCACAGTGATACAAGTGACCCAACTAAAGCTAGTTAGCCATTCCATTTTTGTAAATGGCAAAACTGCTAAGATTGCTATTTCCCCCTTTTAAGAACATCTCTGTTTAAACTGTTCAAACAGGAAATGAGAGTAGTAGAGGAATTGCTTTAAAACTCAGGGGAGGGCACCCTCTGACAGTCTGATGGAACAGAGTCTGGGCTAGATGTTATAATGTTCAAGACAGGGATTATATTAAAGACAGGTTTTTAGGATACAGGCCAGCACTACCCTTATCTTTTTTTCTAAGTAATTAATTTAACTAACTACATTTGTTGATCAGCCTTATTCACTCTGTTATTACAATTAGATTTAATGGTCAAATAAAACTATAAAAGCAACCAAAAGTGGGAAAATTTAATCACAGGTTATTGATTGGACTTCCTTACTCTGACAAAGTCATATCTTTTGGGAAAGAAGGCTTACTGACATCTGCTTCCTTCCTTCCTCCCTCCCTCCCTTCCTCTCTCCCTCTTGGACCATTATTATAGAGGTCCAATAAAGAAAATTCAGATGCATAGGTTGAAAAGATAGTTAGATTAATATGCAATTCCCATTTATTTAATGAAATGTGATTAATATGCAGAACTGCAATCATTTTAAGCTCTTGATCCCTACATGAGATGTCCTTGTTATGGTGCAACTGGCTGCATGTTCTCGCCAAGTTGAATCTGATATCCTTAAGGAAAAATAGAAAGATTTTGAGAGCACAAGAAGAATCAGAGTAGGAGAGTTTGGTGTTGGTACAGTACGGTAGTACTGGTAGTGGTACATGTCAATACCCATTATAATACCATAGTTAAGTTCATGGGATGACAGAGTTAAAACTACCAAGCCATGACATACAGGGCTTTAGTTTCCCTCCCAATCAGCATCCTCTCTCCCCACAGCTGAGACTCAGGCGTGGGATGATAAGTCATCATAATTAACCCAGGCCTGCTGAGGATTGGGAGGCTAAGATTAAGAGGGAAGTGAAGTTGTTTTCCCTGCTCATTATCCATCTACTAACACCTTTAGTACAGTGAAATAGAGCTTTGGTGTAGAGTGAGGAACTTGGAAATTGGAAGAGTAGGTGGTGTTGGTGTGCAGGCTTGGAAGAAGAAATGTAAAACATGTATTTATAATAAATTTACATTACATAGTGGGTTTGTGCATGATATTCACTAAATTAGTCTTTCTAAGTAGACTGTGGAAAGAAGAGCATTGCTTGAATAAGCAATATTCTGTCTTGAAATAACTGTAAATATGGGAATGTGTATGAAAACCATATTTGTTCTTTAGTCATTTTTACTGCTTCTCAATTTTTAAACAAACAGTATTGAATTACAAACCTGACCTCATAAGATATTCAAAAATAGTAATGTTAGATTGGATTTGATTTCATGTGAATGGAATCATAAGAAAACCTAATGATAACCCTGAACAAGTATACAGTTGGTCAAAGCAATATTTTAACTCACATAATTATTAATTTTAATACTTGCAAATGTGTCATAGACTCACATTTCATCCTTCTATCCATCCATTATCAATATTGCTTATCCATCAGGGTCACAAGAAGCTGGAGCCAATCCTAGCTGACTGTGGGTGAGAGGAAGCGTACACGCTGGACAAGTAGTCAATCTACTGCAGAGCTATCACAGAGACAAACAACCATTCACACTCACAATTCACTATGGGTGATTTAAAGCTAGTTAACCTAATCTGCATGTCTTTGGACTGTAGAAGGAAACCAGTGTACCAAGAGGAAACCCACACAGGCACTGGGAGAACATACAAACTCCACACAGAAAGAACACAGTTGGCCACAAGGTTTGAACCCAGAACCTTCTTGCATCACACTGCAAGAACCTTACTTTCTTGCAGGCAACACTGCATCACACTGCACCACTGTGCCATCCACAATTCAATCAATTAGAATCTTATTCTTTAAAAACTGGGCTATAGAATGCATCAGCTAAGTTTCAGAAAATCTGTATATGGCTTAAAATGTTGGTGTAATATCTAATTTGAATAAGAAATTTACCCAGTTATCTTGCTAGCTAGTGGCCACCATTAAAGGGCATTTCATTACATTTCTAGCATGACACAATCTTGTCCACACTGAATATACAGAGTGCACAAAGAGGCCTTCAAATCCTGGCAATAAATGCTTTCACATTCAGCATGGTATGAGTCCAGAGTCTTTTAGCTTGTGCCTGAATGGCCAGGCCTCAGGGGTGCCTGATCCAAACAGTGCTGTAAGCATCTCTGAGAACTCTAATGAGGATCACCTCAGCCATGGCAGATCACCAACCCAGACAGAAAGGACATGGAAAATAATGACATTCCTGTTTTTATTTCATTTGTTTGTTTCTTCCTTTCTCTCTCTCTCTCTCCCTCCCTCCCTCCCTCCCTCACTTCCTACCTAGAAAGAAACCAGCAAACCTT
The DNA here is from genome assembly GCA_030068025.1 of Parauchenoglanis punctatus. Classification (NCBI taxonomy): domain Eukaryota; kingdom Metazoa; phylum Chordata; class Actinopteri; order Siluriformes; family Auchenoglanididae; genus Parauchenoglanis; species Parauchenoglanis punctatus. The sequence goes on along the minus strand of JAQQZU010031450.1, from coordinate 16,233 downwards.
AAGGAAACTCTCGCAGACATGGGGAGAACATATGAAACCCTTCACGGAACAGTAGATTGAGCTCATGTTCAAACCAGGGACTCTGGAGCTGTGAAACTGCAATACTTTTCAGCAATATTTGTGTAAATTTCTAATGAGATCAGCTATTTGCATATAAAAAATAAATTCTAATTCATTCATCTTTATTGATCCTTGTGGTGGATTCTGGGATTTTGAGAACAAGGGGCAAAAGGCAAGGATACACCCTAAATGGGAATCCAGTCTATCACATGGGATCACACACACACATTCCAACCTGGAAACTGAAGTATCAGGAGGAAACCCACATAGACAGTAAACTGAGCTCAGGATTGAACCAAGGACTGTGGAGCTATGAGGCAGCAACACTACCCACTGTGCCATCTTGCTGCCCCATACAAGACTATTTTCAATAGAATTAGAATTCGCTATTAAGTCTGAGACAGTTTAGATAATGAATATTGATGATTGTCAAACTTCAACCAAACTCTTTTGCATTGGAATAAAGGGAAAAAGATGAATGAGGCACAGCACATCTTCTCAGGAAAACCTAGGCTCCAGCTGAGTGAATTAATTTCCTCATTGCAAGCTAGCAAATACTGCATAGATCCAGGGCTTATATGAGGTATGGCCTTGCAAAAAATGAATATAAAAATCCATATCCTGCTCTGAAGCACCACTGGAAGGCAAAATTGTGTGAAAGACTCTTTTTACCTCTCTCCCTTACTTTTTCATTCCGTTACTCAACCAGTACAATGTGAGCTTACTCTTTCTCACCTTGTCTTGTCTTTTTCATTGTTTTCATCCAGTCCTCCCATGCCCATGTCTTACTTTCTATTTGTCTTCATTCCTGGGACCTGCTGCAAGCTGCTAGCTCACCTTTAAAGAGCGACAGAAGATAAAAGATTAGTGTGCACAATTTAGACCAGAGGTGACATGATAGAGCGCTCTGCAAAGTGTACCTGTTGCCTTGTGGGATATGTCGCTCTCCCTGGAGAGGTTCAGTGCAAGTGCCAAACACAGTCCAACTCTCTATACCACACATCTGATGTTGGCAAAAGCTGAAAGAAGTAGACTTCACATATGGAGAGATAAAAAGATTCTCTCAAAGGTACAGTTCAGATAGGATCACACTATAAACTTTGATATGTCATGCAACCTATTTTCCAAAGTAATGGTGACGGTATACTTCTTATTATTTTTTAAAACAAGTGATTAGGAGTTGTTGACCTAAGAAACAAAAAGGTAAATGACAAATATGTGCTCCTATTGCTACATTTGTTCTTTATCTGTCTGATGAAAAAAAAAATTGAAGTTTGGAGTTTGGAGTCTATCCAGCTAGGATTTTGCATGAAGACTACATAAAGGGGTTGGGAATAAGCCTTTTTTGCAATTCTTGACCATTGTAGGTTCTTCTAGGTCACCTTTGCGCCAGGAATATCCACTGGCTCAAAAAAAAAAATCACCACCTGCACTTCAACAGTTGCATTAAGGAGGATCCACATAGAAAATTGGCTTCTCATGTCACAATATCTATATTTCCAATCATATTTTGAGCCTTGGCTACATTATGAACACAACCCCGTACAGATCCCCTCAGGCTAACACTGGAAAAATTACAGCTGATCTTTTTCCCGTGCCTGAATGAACCCACATAGATCATGAATATTTCGTGATTCACCTGTAGTGTGCCAGCCCACTGTGCAGGCAATTTTAACACAATGAAACCTGAACTCTGCTTTCTTCATGCTACCAAATCCATTCATAATATGTCCTCAATTTCCCAATAAGCCTTGGGTCCTTCTGTGAATAGGAAAACAATAAATTTCCTTCTTTATTCTGTAGCTCAACAAAGCCAGTGATGAAAGCCTGATATTTCAGGTTATTGCTTATATTCAACAAAGATTGGAGAAGAAGGTAGATTGGAAAAAAATAATTATTTTGAAATTAATTAATTTTTAAAATGATGTAAAACCATTTTCAAGGTATATAATAGGGTACTCTATTTCAGTTCAAAGAAATATACATAAAGATGATCTGACTTTACAGCTGTCTAACATCTCTTTAGTTTCTTATTTTAAAACCATTGTCTGATATTGAAAACAAAGACTGCAGTGTAGTAATGACATGTCACTATATTATCTTATTCACATGGCATTCCCTGTCGTACTCAATGTAAGGAACAGAATGTGGTTGCCATCGCTGAAGACAGACATCTGTCTGAATATTTGTACTGATATGATGAGTGGCTGGACTAGGAGATCTCTGTTTGATCTCTTACTCGGTTCTTCAGCTTTTCTTAATCCTAGCATCCACCATTCTGTTGACTGCCAAATTAATCTTCACAGCATCAATGCTGATCCATGATTGTCACTTAGACTGATGTACAGAGAACTAGTTTTTAATGTAGGCAGCTGGTTGGGTGAGGTAAATATGAGTAGGATCTACACTGAGAGAGACAAATTCTTTCGTAGACTTATAAAGATGCTCCAATATATCCAACACATATAAGAAAGTATATGTGGAAAAAAAGTGGTTACTGCAGGAACTCCTATATAAGAAGCAGTCATATATGTGACAAATATGTGAACACTGACCTTCACACCTGTATGAGCTTGTATGACATCCTGTCCCAAAATCAAGGGCATTATCACCCAACCACCCCTTGGGTTTTCATACCACTGTTATCTATAGATGACACTCTTATCCTCTCCTTTCCTTACTCAGGCTCAGACACGCATGCTTCTACTCAGATCTCAGGATGCCTGGCAGACATCATCATCTGAAACATAATCCCAGAAAAACTGAACTGCCATTTATCCCAGGAGATGCATCCCCATGACAGGATCTTGTGATCTCCCAGGACAACTTTCAGATCTCACCATCTGGCACTGCATGCAACCTGGCTGTAACAATGGACAATCCTTTTCCTCTCACATTACTAATCTGACACATTCATGCCAAGTTCCCCTTTACAACATCAGAAAGGTTTGTCCATTTATATCCTCAGAAGCCACTCAGGTGCTTGTTCAATCCCTCATCATTTCGAGACTGGACTACTGCAACTCACTCCTGCAGCCGGTCTGCTTCTGCATGAAATTCGACCTTTGCAACTGATCAAGAATACAGCTTTATGATTTGTTTTCAACCTTTCCAAGTTCTCCTACACTAACCCATTGTTACAATTTCTCCACTGACTTTCTGTAGCTGTCTGCATCACACCTCACTCTTCACCATATTCCTTCCAATCATCTAGCACTACTTAGTTGAATCTTTATGTGTTATGCATCTCAGCACTCATTGGCCCCTCTTTATGACTTTTCTGGTCTACCATTTAGTAGCTGATCTGTGCCAGCATGCCACCTGTGCTCTCTTTACTAAAGCTAATTCATAACATTTGAGAATTCTCAGAATAAAAGCCTTGGCTTTGCGCATAGGCATTCTGTCACATAAGAATCCAAGGATATGCCAAATCCAAGTATAAAAATATATTTAAGGGTTACTGAAGTTAAAGGCAATGATACGACTATAAAAAAAAGCCTCACAAAATGATGAATACAGTCAGAATCTGATTTACATGTGACATTATTTCAGTGTTTTTAAACCCCTTATGGAATCTTCCACACTTCCACAATCTGCCTTCCACACCCTCTTTCTCTTACTCTCACACTTACCTTGCTTTATTTAAGCTCACTTTGACTTGCATGTTGTATAGGGTGGATAAACGAGAAACAGTGACATGCTTGCTGTATAATTTTGAATAGAATCACATACAATTTGAGAACCAAGCTGGAAGCTGTTACATTACATGTTGCCAGGCTGAATTGGCTGGCACTTTTCGATTGCACTGCCAACAAAAGAGAACTGCATGATATCTAAAGCACAGAGCTAAGTCAAAAAGCACCTGCCCAAGAGCTGATGGGAATCAAGTGCACTAACTGTTTCTTATTCTCCCAAGAGGCATAAGATGAATATGAAAAAAAGGAACAAACAGGCAACTACACAGGAAGTGGCAAACACAGAAACAAAAGAGATAAACAGGTGTAAAGAGTCATGCAATGGCAGATGTGTGACGATGAGGTTTATGAAGTGAAGGTGACTGATTTTTACTGCTGGGAATATTGAGATGAGATTTTAAATGGCCATTTTATTGAGTGCTTCTCTGAGTTGACTTTTTGACCAGTGACATTCAGCTCATCAGCCATCAGTGTGAACAAGATTTAGGATATATAATGAGACAATAATGTAGAAAATATGGAATTTTACTATTATGTAAATTACATACCATTACACTCAGGTAACTTATGGTAAATTGATAAAAACACTTTATTTTATGCTGCTCATCATCATCATCATCATCAACATTATTATTATTATTATTATTATTATTATTATTTTCTTCTTCTTCTTCTTCTAAGTAACAAGTAGCTTCTTTAGTATATCTTTATGGTGAGGATGGCTTATAACCCACCGAGATCTGGCCTCTTTCCTGAACTTTAAATACATACAGCACATGTGGAATAATTTAAATTCCAGAATCAGAATACGATGTGAACCTCTGGATGTCAATAATATCATTCACTCCAAAACTGTATTTTAATAAAATGACATTTAAACTGTAGCATGATACCTGATACATGTATATGATCAGTGAACATCCCTGACTCCTTATTAGAAGTTATATACATATATAAAAAAAATAGAAGGGCACTCCAGAGCATACACCTCCATTAAGGACAGTAGTCAACTGTTCTATGATTTGCAAATCTGCAACCACAACCACTTTGAATGTCTGGATGTACAGTGGCCATGCCAATCTAGCTACATATGGCCTTCTCACCATTAGGCTAATCAACAACAAAAGCCTCACTAGGTCAACAGCACATGAATGCACTTGAAAATAGCTTTAAACTTTGATAACAGAGTGAAATCACTTAATCATTAAACTCAACAAATATTCTCATCACAAAAGCTTAACATATGATACAACCATTTACATCAGCTCACCTGCAAAATACCTAAAACTAATGTCCAGTACAGAGGTTTCTCTGGTGCTGCAGTTTCTCTTAACACTGAGAATCAATACTCAGTAAACTAATTTTTCTTTAGGAATGTTTTAGGGTATGCACATGACATCACCTTAGACAGAAGTCCCAGTGGTAATACCCACTGAGTGGCACAAAGATTGAGTGGTGCCTTTAACGCTCAGCACTAATGCCGCAAAAGCAAACAAAATAAGGATCACTGTCAGGTTTTCATAATCCTAGCATCCACCACTATCTTTAATGTAAATAGATACTTGTTTGTTTTACTTCTGGTTTCAAAATTTCCCCTACTAAATCACTTGTACATAAAAGAAAAATACATGTTTTGCCACTGAGGGGGCTGTGTTCCAGTCAGTGATGTCGGTGCATACCCTCTCTATGTTGTATCAATACTGAACTTTAATGCAATCTAATGAATTTTAAAATGTACTTGGATCTGCTACAAAATTTCATGTGTCTTTCGTTGGTCATGCTACACCCTTCCACCAAGTTTCATGGAAATCTAGATGGAAGGTTTTGTGCAATCCAGCTTACAGACAGACAAACCGCACCAAAAACATAACCTCCTTGGCGGCGATAATAAAACAAAACTTATAAGCACATATTCTCTTTCTCATTCTCCTAAGAAGAAGAAGAAGAAGAAGAAGAAGAAGGAGGAGGAGGAAAACAATCAAAAATCCTGCAGCCAGGATCCATGTCATTTGCTTAATTTCATACTATATCTCCCCATAGATACTGAAGTTCCAGCTCATGGTTTTCATTTAAGGAGCAACCAGTATAGTGCATATTATTTGACTATGTGAAATGAAAAATTCCCAGCTGTGTCCATTTCAATCCATTTGAATTAATGGAGAAAATTGGGTAAGGGTATGTATGGGGTTATGTGTGGGGGTGATCTATCATTGGTGGCTGGTGATTAAACGAATGGGCCAATGAAAATTTTAATTTACAGAAATTTTCCTCTTGGCACCCCTAAAACTAAGATTTAGGGGTAATTTAGCACCCCTAAAATAAAGTTTTCATGTAGATCATGGATATACAAATGCAGTGACTAATCCATATTAATGGAAGGAAAAATGTAATATTGTCTGGAATGTAAAAATTGGATTTATAAGCTGACCATTATTACAGAAAGTGGTAAATTTATTTCTAAGCTTAGTAATACAGCTTGTTGAGAGAGTAACTACCATTTAAAATATAAAACATTTTGTATTTTTACATGACTGAGGTCCAGATGGAATAAGGGCTCATTGCTTAAAAAGATAAAAAGCTCAAAATTTAGATTGATGCAAAAAGATTATTAAATTGCCTATGCATTCCATAATTCCGAAATTGTCACCAGATTCAAAATGGACATTATATACCAGAGTTGCCAGACACTATACAATAAGACTGTTTTAGATTTGACCTCTTTTGTTCTCAAATTTAATATAGCATCTGTGAGACACTCTGAGTACCAAGATAATCCATAGCTGTAGATTTTGTCATAACTTCTGTATATTCAGAGAAAAATTTGGTAGGCTATTTGCAAAACAGGCACTTTGTCACAAGCTCTCCCCACCCCAGAAGTCTAATTCCCAGAATCCCTCATCCCCACCAATTCCACTTCTCTGCTCTCTGTCACTTACAAGTGGACAAGTTCACTGACCTTCTGATTACAATCATCTAGTTCTCATTATCTCTTTTTATAAATACACCTTATTTTCTATAATTTATTGCTGCTTTTTCTTTGTTCTCATTGCTCGCATTTCAAAACCTTTTCCGTTTGCCTCCTGGTTACTACTTGAATTTATTTGTTTTGCCTTTGGAGTGTCCTTTTGCTCTGTCAATTGATCTGTTTGCTTGTAAAGTTTTTTTGTCCCTACTATCTGAATTGTTGATATTGCCCTTGCCTGCTGATTTTTATTGTTTGCCCAGCGTTTCTTCTGTTCATATTCAAGTGTTTATTTCAACTTGCATACATCTCCACTGGCATCATCAAGCCTGACAGTGTTAGTTATATAAAATAAAAAAGTGCAGAAACACTTCTGAATAGATGCTTTTTTTAATATGTATGTTGTTACAATGAAGCGAGTATACTGCTTAGAAACACAGAACGCCCTGGGGGAAGATTGCAGATGAGCTTTTTATTTTATTTGGCCACATACCTGTGGCACTGCAGTCAATTAGTAATGTACTTTTCAACAAAATAAATTGGTTTCCTTGCTGCTTTCTGCTTTGCTTTGCTTACTGCTCAGAGAGAGCGAGAGAGAGAGAGAGAGAGAGAGAGAGAGAGAGAGAGAGAGAGAGAGTGTGTTCACATTAATATATGTAGAAAAGAAAACTGCCATGTTAGTCATTACCTCTGTAGCTCGGACCCTCAACTGCAAACTCCTGCTAAACCATGCCCCCACTGGTTGCAACTATCCTGTGGTTTATATTAATGTTTATCATTCCCTTGTTTAATTTGTTGTTTTTAAAATGTATTTTCATGGTTAATATTAACACACAAAGGGTTTCCCCCATCTACATATTTCAGTCATTGCATACTTAAAGCATGAATAAAGCTATGTTTAAAAAAGTTCTTAAAGAAGATATGACAATTAGACAGCTGCACTGAAGAGGAAGCATAAACACTATGCTCTTTTGATATTTTCTCACTGCAATCTCTTTTTGCCATAGCTCCATAATAAACCATAACTAATTATCTTTAAGCATGAGAAATCTTATATCAAACCAATCCACGGCGCTTTCTCAATTTCCACATCTCCAAAGAGGGAACAGACATTTACAACTAATTGTTCAGCTTGTAATGATTTCTTTGATGGTTCAAAAACTGTTCTGCAAATGTGTCACACTTGCACAGTGCCTTTAGATATATTTAATGCTGCAATCAGAAGAGAGAAAACTTAATTGCATGATGACTTTTTATTTATATATTTCTTTAAAGACCTTTTATATACTTATAAAAATGAACTGAATGGTACAACATTTTTATATTTATGAGATTTTATTATAATATTCACCATCATACATTCATTCATTCCTTCATTTGCAGTGCCCTTCAGGTATTTTACATTTAATACTTAATTAATTGCTGTGCTTTCATTTGCATAATGCATGAAAAGTCTGCTTATTGTAATTGAATATTTTTGCTTTTATTTTATTAAAAAACACTTCAAAAAGAGTCATTTAAATATCAAACCTATCCTTCTTACCAGAACTCACATATTGCTAAAGTGGACCTCAATTATCATGTTCAATGCCTAGATTTATAAAGTATATTCCAGTATATTCCTAATTTCATATCATTCCACTGGTGCTTGAGTTCCAGCTCTGAATTAGCAACCAATATGGTACATATTATTAACCATATGAGATTAAGAAAAGAAAAATTCTCAGGTGTGTCCATTTCAATCAGTTTCAGAATGAGAGTATTTCTACTGAGCTCAAATGCACTGACATAGTAGGTGCTTTATCACTCTAACTAAAAATTACCCTCTTTAAAACTTTTGGAATTTTGCTTTCTATGATGGAAAGACATTATTGCAGGCTACTCATAGAATAACATTTTGTGACTCACTGATATCTTATTCACACATAATAGTCTGCAAGATTTACAGCATTTAGTAGATACCCTTATCCAGAGTGATTTTGATGTCCTTTTTAGTTTTAAGTTTTGGGAATACCATAAAGCAAAATCCCTATAGAGAAGAGTTAGGAAAGCCAAGAAAACAGTGTATGAGACATTTTTTGCTTTACTTTGGAAACAACTAGGAAAAGATCATTCCATGACCTGGGTGGCAGTACAAAGATGAGACTTGATGCATGTCTTACTTGTGTCTTGAGGCATGGGGGTTAAGTTAAGCCATACTAGAGTCTTGAAGGGAACATTGTGCAGAGCTGGGTTTGATAAGTGTCTTCAGGGAGTTGGTGGCTGGTAGGCAAGTGTTTTAAATCTGATGCAGGCAGCTACAGGGAGCTAATGCAGGAAACACAGCCTTAGCGTGATGTGAGAGAGTGTGAGAATCTGTCAAAAAATGAGTTATTAATATATTACTGACATGCCACTTAATGTTAATGTTAGCTTAAACAGGGGTTCTCTTTGCAGCCAGCAACCCCATTAACTGTAAAATTAATTCCACGGACCCCCTTAGCATGGATTTATTTGTTAAACATAATCCAATTATACGACTATTAGATTCATTATTTCCATATGTCCAATAATAATTTGGCTATTTTTTGGAGAAAATTTAACTTTTTATTCCTGAAATTTCCACCAACAGAAGACATTAGCTAAAAAATCATAGACCCATTGACTTTGTTTCACAGACTCCTGAGCATCCTTGGACACCAATTTAAAACATTTTTTTTTTTAATTGTAAAATTACTTTCACCTAAATCAGAATTTGGCTGAATATCTTCTTCACACATCACATTTATAATAGAATAAAAAAAGTAAATATTATTCTTTCTATTATTATTAGTCATTCTAATGGAACAGATGATTTAGCTAAACTAAACCTGCCAAACTGGGGAAAAAAAGACATTCAAATCCTTAATAAAATAATTCTATAGCTACAACTATCAAGTCATCATACAGTACAACACTTTCATGTGCTATTAAAGTATTAGTAAATTAGACATGTACAGTAGCTGAGTTTCTCTACTGTTTCCAACTCAGAAGATACATCTCTTTGGTGAAAAGCTGGTTGGCCTACCACTGTGAATAGAGGTAATCTTTGAAGCTGCTCTGGTTCTCCTAAGAGCACCATGCCTCTGTGTATAGAACAGACACTGTAGCATGTGAACGATACTGTGGAATACAAATTCATGCGGCTTTTAATGCTAGAGGAAATTTATGCATAATCCTTTACAAAGGGGAATATTAAACTTTATATTAAAATAATGCATATCTGGATCAATGAAGATATTGAGATATATTGAACAGAATGTTCAAACACCACATTTTGCCACTGGTGCTGAACATGCAGACTGTAAATTCTCATTTTTATTAATTTTGACACTAAGTAACCAGAGTTAAAAAAAAACAACAAATAGTTTATTTCATTCTGACAGTTACCTGTAATATTTATTGGTTTGTGAGTGCTTTAATAATTCAAGACCTTGGATCTGCTAATTATGCTAATAATTGAATACTGAGCAATCAAGATTTGACCTACAATAATAAATTTTTGTGGTGTCTACTTCCTTCTTGGTTTAAATTACTCTGATAGTTGTAAGGCTCTGATATTAAATGAGTTAGGTCCATTCATGCAAAACCCTCTAAATTTTATTTAGTGGTATCTGATGGTTAAAGTTGAGTGTCTCTGTACAAATATCAATTTCTTTCAAACACAGAAAATATAAATAATTATGAGAACACATAAAAGCAAAGAGAAACAATAACCATCAACAATCAAAGTCCATTATTAATATCTAATATTAATATACACACTAATTAGTGTTTAGTGGTTATATACTGTATATGTCATACATTTTGTCATAGCATTAAAATGAAGAATTCCTCCTTTCAAGTGGAAATAAACTGAAATAATCAACAACACTAGTGACACCTCTGTTTGCATTCACTGTCTTTACAAGCAGAAAATATATTTTTTAATTTAATTCATTTTTTTGTTTGTTTTTACCCTAAACTAAACTGCTTACATGGATAAGGAAAATGAATAAACCCCTAATATTCCAATGTATGTGCAACCATGCATGCCCGAACCTTGTGTACAACACACAGAGCTGACTGTAAACAGGCAAGAGGCTGTGCATCACCAATAAAGACTAATTGAGATGCATATTCTGAATGCACTATATACATGTCAAAGAATGCTCCCAAAACCTGATTAATAACAGCACATCCCACATGTCTTGATTGGAAAATGCTAAATTCATAATAAGGCCAAATTTGGAATATCCATACAGAATATGCTGTTTATGTGACCCGTATCAAATTCTGAATATTGTCATATTAAGGATAATAGTGGAATGTTGGTGTGTATGTAAACGTTCTGACTGCTAGTTGTGGTTATGGGAGCAAGAACGTAAAGAAACATAGGGGGAAAGAAAGCTCATTTACACTTTTGGAACTTGGAATGAACGTCATCAACCACTTTGACTATCTCCTGGTTTCATCTCCTACTGCCCCAGAAACACTTTGCTATTAATGCTCTGATGGTGGTGAAGCACTACCTAACACACTATCTGGCCCAAAACTGTGTTCAATTGACTTGAGATCTACCGAGTACGAAGACCCTAACATGTGATTTGTCCTTTGTGGATTGAGGCAGGTTCATCCTGGAAGAGGTAGAAATATATCATCATAAGATAAAGGCGATCAGTCTTTACAAATCAAACTCATTGATTTTTAGTGACCTTTTCTTCTAAGGTGACATGTCTACCTAAACCATGTCAGCAAAATTTCCCTCCTACAACCAAGCCCGCAGTTTTTCCTTCAGTTTGTACCTTCATCCATTATCTATACCGCTTTATCCATCTGGGTCACAGGGAAGCTGGAGCAATTTGTAAATCATTTGCAATAGGTGAATCACACCTATGGGCAATTTAGAGTAGTCAGTTGACCTAATCTGCATGTCTTTGGACTGTGGGAGGAAACCGGAGCACCCGGAGGAAACCCACTCATGCACGGGAAGAGTTTGTACCTTTAATTTGCTTTATCCAACACTGCTTAATATGACAGTATGGCAATCTAGTCAATTCTAAGATCTGTGGTGACTTGATGGTTGTGGTTCTTGATTCATTTCTACAGCCAATCTACAACCTTTTTAACAATTTGCTAGAAATGCTAGTTGCAAAAAAAATCTAATAAAATATAGTACAGTTTAAGATCGTATCATTCACATTTTTTTTTACATTGTTCATGAAATTTACCAGAGATTGTCTCTATAAAAACAGAACATTATATGGAATGCCTTACAGAAGAATATTAACTGAAACTTGAGCATGTATTTTGTGCTTATAGCAAGTTTACAGTCTATGCTGCATGTATTTGGCATCTAGTTACAAATCTTCAAATGTGCATTCAGAGAATTCTTTATATAAAGAAATAAGAAAATGCAATAACATCTTAAAAAAAACGGAACAGAAGTAATACAGTAATTAAAAAAAAGACCTAAGATTCAATACACTCCCAAGCTGCAGCATACACACAACACACCAAAAAGCCCAGGGGTAAACAATCACGTGTACATATAAGTCTCTTAATGAGTCCATAAACAAGAGACAGGTGCAGGTGATAATGAGGAGGCTGTGCCAGGAGGGGAGATGTCAGTCTATATGAGGCATTTCATACCCAAATAGGTGTTTAGAGCCAAAACGTGTCAAACAGTCCTAATATGCTTTTCTGCACATTTCCAGGACTTGTTCAATCCAATTATACTCTTTTTTTTTTTTTTAAATCTATCTTGCATGCAATTATATACCAAAACAGTACAAGTTACTCTTGAAAATACACAACCAATCATTCCAGGCTATGCATAACCTGCATAACCAATTAAATAGTACTGCAACCTTGGCTAACAAAGTAATACAACAAGGAACCATTTCTTTTTGCACTCTATATTCTGAGGAGGGCTTTGTGAAGGCAGATGAGCTCACTCTGGCCCTGTTTACACTTGGTTTTAAAATGTGTCTTGGGAGACTGGCTCACAAGCAGAAAGTGCTAAATACAAGTACAAACAGCCACCAAAACACATTCCAAGATGCATTTCAACCACTTGCTGAGGTGGTCTGGGACACATTTAGTCACATCTCTGTTGTAATGTAAGTGTGTCCTAAAGGCCCTGTTTACACTTGGTTTTAAAATGTGTCTTGAGCATTCAGGTCACAAATGGACTGCCAAGACACATCGCCGTTTACACCTTTGTTTATCCTGCATCTCTTAGGTGTCCAGCTGACCACATTTATTCAACTTTCGCTACTGCCTACATCACTTCCGCTAGAAGGTCAAAAGTACCAGTGCTAGAATATATTAAAACGTAAAACCTGCAACAAACCTTCATTATTTTCTTGCACTCCAACCATGTTCATTGGTGCTCCTCTTCATTTTTATCTAGCTTGTTTCGCTATTACAAAAACAACCACTGCATCAAGCATTAAAGATGTATTTTCCTGTTACGTCTGTGTAAGGGACACATCGGGATGCATTAGCGTTTACACCACAGAAGGTATGTGGTTAAATGTGTCCCAGACCACCTTGGCAAGTGGTTTGGGTGAATGCATCTTGAATGCATCTTGGAGGTCATTTACGCTTGTATTTAGTGCTGCCAAGTTGTGATCAGATTACCCAAGACGCATTTTAATACCAAGACAGAAACAAAATCTGAACACAAGTGATTAGCTGGAAACTTGTAGATGCATGATAGACAGAGGTGTAAACAGCAATGTGTCTCAGCTGTCCACCTGTGATCCAATTGCACAAGATGCATTTTATAGTTTAGCTATAGATGTGCTAAATACTAGTGATAGACAGTGCAGATATTTTCAATGTGTTGATCTAAAAATCTCAAATTAGCATAATTTTTCTGTCTAATTTCTGGTGGCTTCCTTTTTTCCTTTATATTTGCTAACAACCATTATTCACAGTTCCAGCTCCTCACACAGCTCTCTGCACAACAAATTTCCACACAAATTTTGTTGTCTTGTACTGATTATGAAGTGTCCATTTTTTTTTAAAAGCCTGTATACATCATTCGAAAGAAACTGAAATTTAAAAACTACCTGTTATATTTTAAGTTTCATTTGTGCCAAATTCCACATTTTAATTGAGAGATTGTCCACATAACTATAATCAGTGCATCTGTAATTCTGATGAAATAAAAAAAACAGCTGTGCTATTTCAGTAAGGCATGGTTAAGTAGAGTGAGCCAAAGAAAGGGAGAATAAGAGAACAGAGCAATGATATCTTTTCTCTGTGCAGTTGGATATCATTTGTGCCAATCATTGAGGCTGCTCTTCCATACCAAATAGGACTGAAGTGTGTTTGGAACATATTGTTTTGTTAATTGGATACTTCAATCAGAAAGCATCAGACACATATGCACAAACAGGATTGTTCTTTCAGACAACTTTTTTTTTAAAAAGATAGGGACTATGTAAGAGAGGTGTGCATGAATTAGAGATCCGCAGTGGCATAAACACTCCTTGCTTCTCATATAAATTGAATTTTTAATCAGGCACTGTAGCAAGGGTGTACCAATACACCAGGGTGTGGTTTCTATTTATTCAATACTATTCTACTTTATTCAGCTAGAAACGAGAGTTTATTTTGGATTACACTGGATGAAAACACTTGAAGTACACACTTCTCAGAAAATAAAGCTAAAACTATAAATCTATTTTTATCATGACAAGATTGTTTTGATATGATATATGTGGATTGAAAGATGGTGGTTTTCTCAGGACTCTTTTTTAGGCCCATGTTCAGAAATGACATACCCAAAATGAATCGAGTAGCCTAGCAACTACACGGTTTATTTGTGTTATCTTGGTAACATAATGAAGGTAACATTTGTGAGACTATTGTAGAGGTGTTAGAATCAGTATATATATATATAAATAGTTTGTCACAGTAAATGATGATGGCACACAGCAGAAAATTGAAAATTTAATTTACAGAAATTTACAATCTTAGGTAAATTTACAATTTACATTTCTTCTTCAATAGCATGGAGTTGCAAAATCGCTATTGCCAGTTTTTAGAGGCATGCATTGCTAGCGTATTTTGACTGCTTGGTTATTTATTCGATTTTTGATGGAAGAAATGTGTTATGTCTAGGTAGAAATGTTTGTTTTGTGCCCATTTAAGTTTAGCCCATTAAGCAGATATGCATTATGTGTGGGTTGTTAACTGTTTAACATGCATTTGAAAGGTGCTGTTTAATGCACAACTGTACCCACCAGTAAAGTAATGGGTTGCTCCCTTCAGAGTAGAGCCCTTGCTTCTCACAGCGGAGTTGGGATCTTATTCACAAGTGATAAAAAAGGGCGTGTGAGATTATTAAATGGATTGGGTCAGCTGCCACAGTGTTATGAGTTTTTTTACCAGTCAGTGGTAGTGAAGCAGGAGCTCAGTTTATTAATAAATCTAAATCTCTACTCTCACCAATAATGTTACTCTATGCAGGTAGTGAACAAAATAATAAAATGCAGGTGACAGAAAATAGGTTTCTCCACAGGGTTGCTGGGCTTACGCTCAGTGATAGGCACTTAACAATCTGGGAGAGTCTTGGAGGAGAGATGCTGCTCTTCTGAATTGAGAAGAGGTATTTACCCTTTATAAGAATTCCCATACTCCATGGACCCCAGGCAGTCTCAGGACCTGCTCTAGAGATTATATCTAACAGTTGGGTTGTGATCATTTGGAGGTCCCCAAGGAAGGACTGGAGTCTGTGAGTGCTGGTAGAGAAGTTTGGACTGACTTTTCATGTCTGTTGCCAGTGTGACTCTCACCAGGAAAAGTGGAAAGAAAAGATTTAATGAGTTAAATAGAAGAAAATGCATGAATGTAAATTTAGCAGAGAACCATTGCCTAGCTGTAGGAAAGAACAGACGTCAGCAACTGTGAACACCTAGCTGAAATGTAAACATTTCCAAGAGTAGTAAAAAAAACCTGGTAAAGGTTTTTTCTTTCCTAAAAGTAAGCAAAGTGATGCAAGAACATGGTTGACTAGTCTGACTTTAAGGCTTGAAGTATTGCATATCTAAGTATAAATATGGTAAGTGTAAGCTCGGATTGGACAAAACTGGTCAACTATAAAAGTGGGAGAAGCTTTTCTATTTCTATTTCTTTCTGATCTTCTCTATTTTCACTGATTTTTTTCCACAGAGTAGTTTTTACAGGCCTCGTAAGGCCTGAGGGATATCAGGCACCAAGCTGTAAGATTACCCAATAAAATATGCCTCCCTCTCCCTAATTAATTAACACATTTATTAATTATCCCTAACCAGTAAGTCTACTTCTGCATCATGTGAATTAACACATTACTTTGGTGTGCTTGGTCTCACGTAAGAACATACTTTTAGTGGAGATACAGAGTTCTATTTTGCATTTGCTTCAGATAGTATCTTTGACATTAAGGTTTAAATTAAATCTCAGGGTAAGCACTGGTAGGTTTGTTATGTACATGTAACTTATATATGCCAGCAAGTATGAGATGCT
>JAQQZU010031321.1:0-25645 GCA_030068025.1 Parauchenoglanis punctatus | reverse complement strand
GAACTCCGCCACTCCGTCACTCCGTCACTGCAGCACTCCGTCACTGCGGAACTCCGTCACTCCGTCACTGCGGCACTCCGTCACTCCGTCACTGCGGAACTCCGTCACTCCGTCACTGCGGCACTCCGTTACTCCTGCACTCTCACTGCCATCCAACAGCTTCATATTAAACTTACATCCTTCATATTATTCTTCCTTCTGTCCTTCTCTTACATCATTAGCAATGTGTGTGTATTTCTTCCTTTTCTCTCTTTATTTTTATTATTTTAATAAAACTCAACCTTTCTTTATTAAATCATTAGCTTTTATCTTCTCCTTTCTTTCATACTATAACTTTTATATTTTTCTTCACCTTCTTTTTCCTTTCATTATTCTAACTCGGTTAATAATTTCTTCTTTTTCTTCATGCTTCATTTGTTTCACTTCTTCATTATTTTCCTCTCTCTCTCTCTCTCGCTCTCTATTTCTCTGTTCCTTTTTCTTTTTTTAAAAAATTCTCTATTGCTTAATAAACTTTTATCACTTTTTCAATGTGACAACAATCTTCCATCCTTCCTTCCTTTCATTCTCTTTCTTTCTTTCTTCCTTTCTTTGCTACTTCAGCAATCAGTCCATTTATTTTTAATTTGCAATATTTTAATGTCTCTTCTTTCATCATACTTTTATTTCTTCTTGTCTTTCTTTAACCTGTTCTTCTTTTCCTTCTCTTTATCTGCTACATTGCTTCAGCAATCACTCTGTTTTTTCTTTGCATGGTTTAATCCTTACATCTACCTGCCCTCTCCTCTTTTTCTTTCTTTACTCCACGTCTTCCCTCTACGCTGCTTTAGCAATCGCTCTGTGTGTTTTCCCAGCATGCACTGCTCTGTGTCTCCTCCTTTATTATCTAACGCATGGCTTCATTTCTTCTTCTCTTTTAAACTTTTCTTCCGAGTTTATTGTGAATTCTTCTTTTCTTTTTCTTTTCTCTCGGCTCAGCTCATCCTTTCACTTTCTCCACTTTATGCAGATCTCTCTCACTCTTCTCTCTCTCTCTCACTCTTCTCTCACTCTCGCTCACTTGTCTCTCACAATTCTCTCTCACGCCTTTCTCTCTCACTCATCTCACTCTTCTCTCTCTCTCACTCTTCCCTCTTACTCTTCTCTCTCTCACTCAGCTCTCACTCCTTTCTCTCTCTCTCTCTCTCTCACTCACTCCTCTCTCACTCTTCTCTCTCACGCCTTTCTCTCTCACTCTTCTCTCTCGCTCACTCTGCTCTCACTCCTTTCTCTCTCTCTCTTCTCTCTCTCACTCTCTCTCTCTCTTCTCTCTCACTCACTCCGCTCTCACTCCTTTCTCTCTCTCTCCTCTCTCACTCCTCTCTCTCTCGCTCACTCTGCTCTCACTTCTCTCTCTCTCACTCCTCTCTCTCCTCTCTCACTCTTCTCTCTCTCTCGCTCACTCCTCTCTCTCTCCTCTCTCACTCCTCTCTCTCCTCTCTCAATCTTCTCTCTCTCACTCACTCATCTCTCACTCCTCTCTCACTCTTCTCTCTCACGCCTTTCTCTCTCACTCATCTCACTCTTCTCTCTCTCACTCTTCCCTCTTACTCTTCTCTCTCTCACTCTGCTCTCACTCCTTTCTCTCTCTCTTGCTCACTCCTCTCTCACTCTTCACTCTCGCTCACTCTGCTCTCACTCTTCTCTCTCTCTCACTCTTCCCTCTTACTCTTCTCTCTCTCACTCCGCTCTCACTCCTTTCTCTTTCTCTCGCTCACTTCTCTCTCACTCTTCTCTCACTCCTTTCTCTCTCTCTCTCACTCTCTCTCTCTTCTCAATCTTCTCTCTCATTCACTCCGCTCTCACTCCTTTCTCTCTCTCCTCTCTCACTCTTCTCTCTCCTCTCTCGCTCACTCTGCTCTCACTTCTCTCTCTCACTCCTCTCTCTCCTCTCTCACTATTCTCTCTCTCACTCACTCCGCTCTCACTCCTTTCTCTCTCTCTCTCCTCTCTCACTCTTCTCTCTCTCACTCTCTCTCTCTTCTCTCAGCTCTCCATCATGTTTTTTCTTTTGCTATTTCTATTTTTTTCTTTCTGGCACTTTTCTGTTTCAGTGGTCACATATTTTCTTTCTTTCACTTTCAAATCTCTTCCTTTCTTCTTTTCGTACTTCAACAATGTCTTATTTTTATCTATCAGATCCATCATTCTCTTTCTCTCCTTCTTCATGTGTCAATCTCTTCTATCTTCTCTTTCTCTTGTTGCATCCAGCTGCTTTATGTACAGAGCTTTTACTTTTATCTATCCTTCCTCTCCTCTCTCTTGCTCCTGCGCGCTTTCTCTCTGCCATGAAATCCCTCTTTCTTTATTCTACACTTCTGCTCCTCCTTATATTCCGTCTTTCCTTCTTTTCCATCTTTGCGTCTCCTCCGCCTCTTTGGTTTTGCTCTCTCAGGCCCGTTTTCTCTTTGCATGCATTGATCTGTCCATCTCTGTCCTTTCTTTCTTTCTTGTGTGATGCAGCTTTAAAAGCACTTCTTTTTCCTAATTCTTGTCTCTGCTCTTTTGCACCACATTCTTTCTCTTGTTCTTGAACTGAAATGCATTCTTTTCTCCTTTATTTCCTCACCTCATACTTTAACATATCTTCTTTTTATCTTTCAAATCTATGCTTCTCTCCATTTCTTCTGCTCCTGTTTCATCTTTTCTTTCTCTCTCATTTCACCCAGCTTTGCATTTATTATCTCACTGTCTACAAGCTGTTGCTCTTTTTCTTCATTCCTTCTTTTTCCTTGATCACTCTTTCATGTGCTGTTGCTGTTGCACCTGAGTCACCTGGGCCTCGTGCGCGCTGTGTGTGTGTGTGTGTCACAGTGTGTATTATTTGAATAAAGAGATGTAGTATTGATCATAAGCAGTCGGTGTGATGAGTAAAGCTGATGTAACTCAGGTTAGATTCATGTTGTGCTGCTAACAGAATCAGATCTCAGATGAATCTGTGACACGTGTTAGGAAACGTATCATGGCTCGTCTTGCGTTACTGGAAGACTCAGTAAACCACGCACTAAGCAGGAGAGTGTTCTCAGAGCACGCGCTGACCTGCTGAGTCGGTCCCGCCCCAAAACTCCTACTGAGAGATTAGTGCCATGATTTGGGAGCTGAGAAACTAAACACAGAAAAGCCATTCCCTAACCCTAACCCTATTTAACCTCTGTAGCACGCAAAGCCCTCAGGGAGTTACAGTCCAACAAGGATATTGTCTAAAAACCGGCAGATAAGGGCTCGGTCATTGTCATCATGGACAAACAACGGTATTTGTTAGAAGCCTAAAGACAGTTAAAAAATACCAATCGCTACACTCCAGTCCCACGTTCATTACAGCAGGGAACACAATCACAGCAGTACAGTCTCTGTTCAGGGCTCTCGGGTTCAGGGGATAGTCAAAGAGATTGTAAAGACCTATCAAAGCGGATACGTTACGGGATTTAAAAACTACCACCACACAACTGGTGCCGGAGTCCAAGGACCTCATCTCTATAATTACCACCTATTCAGGAAAATCTAAACTTTTGAACAGCAAATTAAAGCAGCAGTTCCTGAAACACTTTCTAACAGGACCTCTTGGCCCCTGATATGGTCCCAGTATAGCCCAACAAAATCCATGTTCTATAAGAGAAACAAGAGTATGACCTTTTTTCACTTCTTAATACTTCAGCTATCTTTTATACCAAGATACAAAATCTTAATCCTAACCCTAACCCTAAAACCCAACTCTAACCTCAACCTCGACGCTAATCCTTACCTTAACCTCAGCCCTATTTCAACAATTATTTTTCTGAACCCTAACCCTAACCTCAACCCTACTTCCAAGCTGAATCTCAACCCATACTTTTCATTTCTTTCTTGTCAATTAAATTTTGACATTCAACATTTAACTGATATTTCCCAACCCCATAGGTAAAATTCCCTTGCCTGCCAGTCCCTCACTTAACACATAATTGTTTTAAGACTCATAAGCGGTGGAGAGCTTTTTAGCCAAGTTTGTCAGCGTTTCTTGAGCTTTCCTTCTTTAGAACTCATCCCCTTTTTTTGTATAAGTGATTAATGATTTGTCAGGATCGTATCCATTTTTTGGATTTTATAACTCATTTGTTTTTTTTATGATTCTTTTTGTTTTTTATCCCTTCCTTTTTCTCTTGCCTTTTATTTTGAAGTTATTTTATATGGGTGGCGTGGGTGTTGAACCTGGGACTGTGGTATTGGGAGATCAATTATAATACCACTCATCCATCAGGGCCCAACATGTTTTTTAATGTCTTTTATTTTTTTTTATGTTCTGATAAAACAATAATTTTTCTCCCTCCCCTCAGGCCATTATAAACTTCCATTGAAACATAAAATAGTGCGTCTGTGCCATAAGCGATAAATATTCATATTTAAAATGAAGTATATTTCCCCTAAACTAACCCTAACACTAAACCTAGCTGCTGCGCTCCTCTCACTTTGCGAATTTAGATTAGATTACTTTGTAAACGTAGCAACACACCCACACACACACACACACACACACACACACACACACACACACACACACAAAGCTGAAACAACAAACACCAGGATGAAGGACAGAACAGTTACTCAGGGTTAGAGGCTCCACACCCAAATCCTAACAAAGCCCCATTCATACCATAGACTAGCGTTTAAGGGAACAGTACACTAACAGATTCTCGTCCGTTATCTCAGCAAGCCCCTGTTTGAGAAGCACAACACTCGGAGGCTGAGCACGTTTCCTGCGTGGAAAACTCTCCGAACAGCTAATGCTGGGCTCAGACTACACAATATCTCTTACACGGAATATTCACAATATACTCAACACCCTCACGATGGTCACTAGATTAGTGCCATAAATTCTTTCCGTGTCTGTTTGGAGACCGGCAACACCTCAAATTTAACCCCGACCAATCATCGTTCTCGCCATTACACGTCATCAGGGAGGAGGCACAGGAAACTGCCACTCATGGGTATTTCTCTTTACCATGTCTGTATATGTACGCTACAGAGTGTTGCGCTTCACTCCTGAGCACACATCGGGACTTTCACAAGCACCTAAATTATATTTTGAAGAGAAAATATCTGAACAAGCATGCATGCTCATGTCTGCCTGCATACTCACGCGAAACAGCCAAGCAGGATTACTTTCTCCAGAAACGTCCCGCTGCAAGCTCAGGAAGGAGGCACAAAACCAGCACAGGGCCGTCTGTCTTCCTACCGGTCAACGTTAAGGAACACGTCGTGGGAGCTGTCAAATTGGCGAGAAAATACAACATAATTCGGGCATGCTAGACTTTTCACCAGAGAAGGGTAGAGAAAACCGCAAGAAGACCACAAATCTGCCAAGGAGGACAAACCCAGGCTGGTGCGTGATTCAGGCACCAACGACTGTGCAGCTGTCTGGACCTCGCGCAGGACGATTACAAAGTGCAATAAGTAAAGCCCTACAATCGCTCCCATCTGTTCCAGCATCACCAGGACCACCAGGTACCTGAGCAGCCGTCACGCTCCTCAGCATGATCATCCTCGCTCTCGCTCTTATCCCTCGACCGCTCACCAGGCATCGTGGCCAGTGGCTGCGCTTTCACTGCGCTGCAGCACCGTCTCAGATTCCTGTGTACACTGTAAACCTGGCGAATAAAGCGACTCGGAGTCCGATACCGGATTAAACGTACGTAACAGACAGTTTAACCCTCTGTACCCCAGGAGAAATCTAAAATACTGCAGCACTTCACTGAGAATAACAAAAAAATTCATTTGTTTTTATCATCCTGTAAACTAACAGATGGTACTATTGTCATACCTGCACCCATTTCCCATGAGCCCGTGCACACAGACAACAAGGCCGACACACACCTGCGCTCTGAATCACCTGATTAGTAACCACATGCAGGTGCATCCAATCAAGACAAAGTGTTTAAGGACTCTCCGTCTGAATGACTTTACGAGACGTTACTGTTCCTTTGTGTCCCCGTGACCAAGCCTGATCTCTCTGTGCTTGATGTTCTGGTTTTATGGCCCTTAACTGTGTGGTTTGCTGGTCGCCTGAACTTTATTCTGGTTTTCGGATTCTGATTCTGATTTTGTACCTTTGCCTGTGATTTTAATAAACACTGATCCTGCGTCAGCTGGCCTGCGTGACAAAACAAAAGTGAAATGTCGGTTGTTTTTGTTGAAAGGGTGTAAACTGCACTTCAATAAGACATAAAATATGTATTAGTATCATCTCCATATGTTCAAATACAAAGCTTATACATGCACCCTAAAACTGGACTTCAGCTTTAAACAAGACTGCAGACTTCTCTATCTTATTTTATATATTACTAATGGTTTTAAGTAGCATTTATTATATGTTTTGTAAGTAATTAAATACTATACTTATTAAACACTACTACACCACATAGATAAGAAATTGGCTGAGAGGTTTGAGATCTAGCCAACAAGATCAAGCTAAAGATCAGGAATTGTCCCCTGAGTTCCTCTCTCTCTCTCTCTCTCTTGCTGATTGGTTTTGATAGTGATTACGCTGGTGCTAGCTAGGAACCGCTAGAAAGTCAGTATAGTCAAAGAGCACACAGATATATAGCTTGTTATATATAACAAACAGGAAGATATTACTTTTAAGCTTTTTTAGTTTAACATTTCTAACATGGTGGATCCTCATCAGTGCACATAATTACTGTGTGATCGCGTGAGAGCAGACTCGTCCGTAACTCCCAGAGGCTCTGTAACTCCTCAGCAGCTCAGTCAGTCACGACATACAGTACTTCAGTAATGCCAACACATTTCTGCTTCTGTTACAAAATGAATGTATGGTGTTCATGTATCCACAAATGCGGTATTATGTCATGCATGAGGGTTTTACTGTAGCAGATCTTTCTGGAAACGCCTGCTATGTGGTGCAGAGGGTTAAGGAGAAACATCTCTGGTCTATAAGGAGTGTTTAGCAGAAACCACAGACACCGCAGGAGGGATTAGTTTAGTAATCTGTGGAATGGGAAACAGTTTGTAATCACGTTTAAGTGAAGTAAGGCTTGTACAGTCGCGTCTCAGAGTGCTACAGCCTGGGGCACTGAAGGCTCTCGCTCCATCTGTGTGGAGCTCAGTGAAAAGCAGCTGATGATCTGAGCGGGTGTGCAGGACAGGAGACGCTCGGAGAGGTGAGACGGGCCTAGTCCCTGGGTTAGGGTTAGGGTTAGAGTCTCTGAGGACAGAGTCACAGAGTCACAGAGAGGGACTACAGAGTCCCTGAAACACTTTATATCAGATTATAATTTAGAATTGGATGTGGAACCGGTACTTACTGTAGTTGCTGAAGAACAGGAGAGATGTGTGTGTGTGTGTGTGTGTGTGTGTGTGTGTGTGTGTGTGATCTAGCAGCAGAGGTTTGTATACATTGAAGCTTGTTTAGGTGTAGACCTGCTTCTTAATCGGGCTGAGATGTACTGCAAGCTGATTTGACCGTGTGTGGCTGAAAAGAAAAGAACGTTTGTTCAAGTGCAGGGAGTAAAAGGGCCTGTGGGGATGAGAGATATAAATCTGTTGATCATCAGCATAAACGTGAAATGTAAGAGGATAAAGGATCCAAGAGAAATAGAAGAGGTGCCATAACAGAGCCTTGGGAGTCTGGTGCAGTGTGGGGTTAGAATATTAATAAGATCAGAATCAGCAGAAAGGAGGGGGTCTTTATTTACGCACGGCAGCAATGTTTCACTGCAGACAAACAGGAGACTGGAATAACCCAGTTCAGCAGTGTATAGTGGGGACTTTTGAAGTGTGGGAGTAATGCTGGCAGGTCTAACAACTGGAACACCGAGCATAAGCTGTTAATTCCTGAATGCTGATGATCGAAGTTCACAGGATTTGTTGCAATACAGCTGGAACACATCTGCTGTCAGAGAGCTTCCTGGGCGTAGCAAGGCATTCATAGCTGGAGGGAGAGAGTGGCATTAAATACAGATACATGAAGGCAACCAAACAAGTTTCTCAAAGAAGGAAAAGGTCTGGGTTTTTCTCTGCAAAAAAAAAAAAAACAATTAATAGAGTAGGTTTCTTAGGTTTGTGTAAGTGACTGACAGTGCTTTACCACTGCACATGAGTGTACTTGTGGTAGCTGGTGTAAGTGCTGTGTTCTCCATCTGCTGGATTCCTTCAACCTAGTCCATGTTAACTAGCTGACCACCATCCAGCTAGCAGACCGTGTTTAGTGGCTACAAGCGGTTGAGAAAACTCTCACAACCCCAAACCTGACAAGTGGAAACTTCCTCACCGCCGAGGTTCACAGCATGGGACGGATAATTGCGGGCTCGTGTGAGGTTAATGTGGTCACAGACACACAGGATACAGAGACGAATCTGAAGAAAGAAAGGCTCCAGTAATCCTGTTTAATTAGCAGCCGTAGAACAATATCCTGATGGAAGTAGCCAAGCAGCGAGCAGGGACAGACAAACAGACCAGCATTCACTATAAAAGACCTGGAAAAATAAATAAATAAATAGATAGATAAATAGCCAGGATGTAAACTGCGGCAGCGATGTTTGTGGATTTTCTGGCCAGTGTATAATGAGATAGATACAGCTTCTACACACAACTCGACACCATTTCTTTTCTGGACGATACAAAATGAAACATTTGTAATTTTCTCCAAGAGTGTAGCTCGTTACGAGTTTACGCTTCTGTGCAGTTTCTCACATGACAAGCTGCAGTCATTTGTCTTATTAACTTGAAAAGACCAAGAATAAAGAGAGGCTGGTGGAGGAATATGTGTTTATGACCTATACTAACACAACAGGAACGAACTCCCTCCACTGACATGCTATAACGGTAAATGTGAAAATGGTAACACGGTAGCAGTAACTCCACTTCATCAGGTTTTTACTGTAACACACACACACATAGTGTTTATTATTACCACATAACAGCATGGAGTAATGTATGATTGGCTGAACTAATACCCTGTTCAAATTATCACATCGCATCAAAACGCATTCCCTCCAGGCGTCACGACTTCATACTTTACATGGAGATGTTTTTTATTTGCTAAGGCAGCAACACGCCACCTTACGTCATCCGTCCACAGTCACGTGAAGCGTACAAAAGAGGAGTTTCATTTCCATACCTAAACAGGAAGTGCAGGTCTGCATGTTGTGCTCTGTCTTCAAATCGTCCTGCTTCTTCATCGTTTATTCATCCTCGAGCTGCATCATGTTTGAGAGTCAGACTCTCCTTGCCCTCGGTAAGTCACTGTTATTTTATTTAATGTTAGATCTTGTCGTTATCAGCTCGGCCGTGTCGCGGTGTGGGCCGTGCTCAGCGGCCGCCATGTTAGCAACTCCGGTTTGTTGCTTCACTCCTGTCATTTTACACACTTCAGCATGCAGAATGTGCTTCTGAAGGCTGACGCTCGGATTCCAGGGTCACAGTTTAAGTGTTCAAGCTCAGATTGTTGTGATGTATGCAGGAGATTAGCAGTGTTGAGAGTTATGGAGAGCAGGAGCGCACACACTACCGTGTGTAAACACACTCCTGTCTGATGCAATGCTGCTCTATGACGTCTTTTAAAATGTCTGTTATCAGTACTGTAAGATTACTCATCCTGATTCATTGTTTTTCTGTCTGTGAAATGAGGAACGTATTTGTATAAACCTGACACATTAATAGACATTATATTAATCATATATTTAATGAAGTGATTTGTGTGTCTTCTCTAGAATAGCTGTAGTGTGCAATTATATGTACTCCTAATCAATTTTTTACAAACCAGTGACGTTTGAGGCCCGAGTGTACAACTGCTCTGTATAAACACACACAGTCTAACCACACAGTATCCCAGTCTAATCCCAGTCTAATCCCAGTTCTCAGATGAATGATACCTGAACAAGGCTTTTTACCCACCAAGCTAAGCCAAGCCAGTGATCTGAAGGCCAGGATTATCTGATCTTAGTCCTGTTACATATAAGCGCTTCTCTGAATGACCTCAAATCTATCAGCTTTAAATACTGTTAACACACCGTGCACCTGATCTGCAGTCAGAGGAAAAGCTGGAGCTGGAACTCTTCAATACACATGTTATACGGTTTCTCTATGATGTGACAAGCTCTTTTTTTTTTTTGTTAAAAGGAGAAGCTGGTGAGAGAAGGACTGTTTATAGCTGCTATAACGCAAGTGATAACAGCAAACTAACTAGTATCACAACATTAACGCTAGAATTCAGCCCTGACCCCCCCTCTCTTACCCCTCCCTCTCCGAGCGTGTATTAAAGCGTACGGTGGCCGTCCGGTTCCTGTAGCGCACATCCAAGTACTTACATTCACACTCACTTGCTTTTTCTGTGCTAAATAATAAGTATTTTTGGTTTCATTTGGATTTCAAACTTTAGTTCTCAAACGTGTTCTCCAGCTCCAGCAAACACTGATTCCTCTTCTTTCTTCTTCCTCATCTTCCTTTCTACTTCTTTGTCGTCCTTCCGCATTCACGCTGCCGCTTGTAAAAGCGTGGAAGGCGCTCTCTAGAGGTTTGTGCGTTCTGGGCTACTGTAGCGGCGCAGCATGGCGGCTCCGTAGAGGTGGACCCGCCCCCTGTGTAGGTATAAAGGGCTCGCTCCAAACTTACGCAAAAACGCAACGATTCAGAGTTACAGCTAATTATACACTAATGAGGACCTACTGAGGAATTCCATCAGTATATTATGGAACATATTCTCTGTTTCTGCTAATAGTTTCCCTCAAAATCCCGCATAGTGGAGCTTTAAATGTACATATGAACAGATCAAAAGCATCATGTGTTCTTCTAATAAGTAAGCAAGTAGAACTTGTCATGATGTTGCCATGGTAACACGCGGATCGACTGACAGCCCATGTTAACTGCAGTAGCAGTTTCAGTGTAGTGAACTATTCCTTATAGAAGTGGACGTGTATGTCCTGAAGCAGCCGAGCAGAGTGCCGCACGGCGTGGCATGTCCCAGCGCTGTTCTGTTAAACGTCTGCGCTCTCAGGGTGGCGCTCGTCCAATCAGATCAGTGAACCGGAACTAACTGCTGTACAAATCAGCTTCATATTACTGTAATAAAGCTTATTCTGTATACACCACATGGGTGTAATTACACACCCTAACATCAGATACGTGTGGTGAGACGCTGCTAAACGCCTCATTTGAAGGAAAACTAAAGCCTGTGTGTGTTTTTTCTGTCTCTGTACAGTATCAGGTTACTCTGAGTCAGAAATCTCCTTCCCCTGTGCACTGGGAGCTGCTGCGTGAAGAAAATGGCTTCGGGAATTTACCAGTGTTGAACTTCTTGTCATTTTAAAGTCACAGCTTTACCTCTGTTGCAAAGCAAAACGCTATATAAACACAACTCTCCTTCCAGAAAAGCTCAGCAGGTAAACAGTTACACGGCTTGTTGAAGCTGTTAATTATGAGCAGCTCGTCCCTGCGAATGAGCTGTTACTGCAGAAGCCTTTACGTCATGCTGTTCATCCAGAACAGCTTCATGTTGTATTGAATGTTATTTGTGCTTTTCACATTGTGAGGTCCAGGAAAATGTTGTGCTGCAGGCTTTATTTCAGGTGCTGTATAGCTTCTAGCTTCCTAACAACACACCCACAGGCTTTCGCAATCTTTCTTGCATTTTTGTGTAGGGTGGAACTGACACGACACCATAACCAGCATCTCTGCAGCGGCACAGATGAGACATACAAATACAAAACTACACATTCTAAAATAATAAACAAAATAAACAAGAGTCAGACAGGGAGAAAGTCAGATGCACACGGCTCCTGCTGAACGAATCAGGCACACCAAATAACTGCCCTGCGTCCCATGTTGGCTGCTTTCTAGTTATAAGGGGTGAGATGGAGGGGACGTGCCCTCCGGGTTAAAGGATCCGTCTGAGTGAGAACATGCAGTGTTGTGCTTCCTGCCAGAGAACCACAAGACACAGATTTACACCGCTACACCTTTACCTCCGTATGTTGACTGTATATGTTTGGCTGTGTGTGAGTGTGTGAACGTGTTCCTGGATAGAACAATAAGGTGACGCCTGCCTAATTTAAACCATGCCCAGTCCCAAATACACTTGCGGTGATTCATGTTCCCCTAATTCTTTAATTCAGAAAATAACACAAGAGGCAACATAAAGCATTACGTTTTAACATCTAACATTGTTTAAACTATAAATTTATATCAGAGCTGCCAGATTTCAAGGTCATTTTCAAGGATGTCAAGGAGTTTGCGTTTATAAATTGCACATACTTTAATGTCAGAAACATCTTCACAGCAACATTTTAAACATGGTCAGTGTCTATATTATATTAATCCTATATAGAACACAGATACAACAATGCCTTTAATCTGCGGCCTGGGGTTGGTTTAATCTGGGGCCTGGGGTACGTGTAATCTGGGGCCTGGGGTAGGTTTAATCTGGGGCCTGGGGTAGGTTTAATCTGCGGCCTGGGGTACGTGTAATCTGCGGCCTGGGGTAGGTTTAATCTGCGGCCTGGGGTGCGTGTAATCTGCGGCCTGGGGTAGGTTTAATCTGCGGCCTGGGGTAGGTTTAATCTGCGGCCTGGGGTGCGTGTAATCTGCGGCCTGGGGTAGGTTTAATCTGGGGCCTGGGGTAGGTTTAATCTGGGGCCTGGGGTACGTGTAATCTGGGGCCTGGGGTACATGTAATCTGGGGCCTGGGGTATGTGTAATCTGCGGCCTGGGGTACGTGTAATCTGCGGCCTGGGGTAGGTTTAATCTGGGGCCTGGGGTACGTGTAATCTGGGGCCTGGGGTACGTGTAATCTGGGGCCCTCTATGCTTTTTATTCATGGTTAGATTTATATAATAATGATATAGTTTCTTAAAAATTATGTTTTTTAATGCAGTTTAATACTTTATAGCTGTAAACTTCGATCTCCCTGTTTTTAAAGTAAAGGAATATAAAAACGTAGCTTGGAGACTCGTAATACTGTGTATTGCTGCATGTTGGATTTGTTACTTATTTATTTAATAAGTACATCCTGCTTCCTGCATCCTGCCCGACGCCCACCACTGCCTACCGGGGCAGCAGGGAAAACTGCGAGAGGAGACGGGGACACGTGCGTGGGAAAGGACGCGTCACTGCACGAGAAAGACTCGGCTAGGCTGCGCATGTAGACAGAAAAAAACATTGTTTTCGTAAATCCCATGACTTGAATGTGTGCTCCTCCTCTGGTTGGGTGGGACTCGATGCTTTCCATCATTACAGGATTACATGTAACCGTGGTTACAGGAAAATATTAAAAATAAATGTTTGCTTATAATCAGCTGCTCCTGGTGATGTGTGTGACGCAATGCACAGCTGCAATCATTACTGATAGGGGAATTCTGGTGTGTGTATGTGTGTGTGTGTGTGTGTGTGTGTGTGTCCTACACAATGTTCTAAGACACCTACAGCATTATGTGAGCGAGGCTCGCTGGGTTGTGACCTACATAACAACATTCAGATTCATAAATACAGTTATGTGCAAATGTTTGCACACCCTGGGACAAATTAGGAAGAAAAAAACTTGTATTGCATGTAATGTGTAGATTTATCACACAAGCCCATGATCTAGCACTAGGCCTGGCACAATTTGCATAATCGTTAGCATTGTTTTCATTCATGCAGCTAAAAATAAAAAATCTGCATGAAACTACAGAAATGTCATATTTCCATCATTATTTCTGTCATTTTCCACCATTTCAGGTTCGGCTGACGCTCTTTTAATGATGTCGTCTCATTGCGCCTCCTTCGGAACAATTGTGCTGAGAATCACTGCTATTTAAACTGCCATTTTGGACTAATAATAAAATAATGTGTGTGTAACGTGGACCGGAGAGGCAGGGCGGCGGGTGTCAACTCGGCGTTGTGTTTATTAGGGTCAATCCGAAAATCATTAACAAAGTCCAGAGCAGGGGTCAAAACTCAGCAAGGGGATGAACTAGGATCATTTCTAATCTATAATCCATCCATGAATTATCTACAGTGCTTATCCGTCAGGGTCGTGGGGAAGCTGGGACCGCGTTACACCCTGGGCATGTCGCAGATGTGTCATCACAACCAGGAAACACAACTGAAACACAAGCAGAAACCTGAGAAGATGTAATAAGACCTCGCCTCAAGCAATAAGCTTTAAATAAATAAATTAAACAGGAGCTAATGCAGAGCAGGTTTTAAACCTCAGGGAGAGATTAGAGCTCACTCACAGCCACTGAGAGATCAGATCAGAGCAATACATAAAACATACTCAAGACTAAATAAACATAACGGCTATTATACTGTAGAGCATTTACAGCATGAGCGGAGCGTTTTATAGTTTTATCATTTATAGTTAAAAAGAGTTTCAGGGTAATTCATCAATTTCATTAATCTTTTTCTTTTTTTTGGCTTAAGTGTTTATCAGACATAAAATAAGCACTTTAGCTGACCGCTCATCTCCCACTTCAAAAGTCAAGTGGTGAATCATTAACCACACACACACACACACACACGCGCGCGCACACACACACCTGTACGTTACACTCTCCCCTGCTTACAGGTCTTTTTATCCATCTTTCTTTTCATTTCTCCTTTTTGTCCTTTCACCTTTCTTTCCATTCCTCAGTCTTTTGTCTTTAGCACACACTTTCCCCCTCCTTCTTTCACTCTTCCTGTTTTCACTGCTCCGTGTCATCTCCTCCTCCCTGTGTGTCACTTTTCCCCTTGTGCTGGCTGTCTCATGCAGTATGCAGCCAGAGTGTGTTTTTCTTTCTAAGCTGTAACACAGCCTGCGCTTGGGTTCAACTCACGCTCGTTTTATTCTGTAAGTCAGATTTTGTTTTTTACCGGGATGTATTTAACACTCAAACAAACTGTTAATGAGGTTTTGCTGTGATTGGAATGACATCATTCCTCCAAACCTGGTGCAACCTGCTGACTTGTTGTCAACATTTTAAAGCATTTCTGTGCAGTGATGTTCAAAATTCAGTTGGGAGGTTTTTCAGCTACAAAAATATTTCTGGCCTCCACATTCAGTTAACAATGAATGAATGATTGTTATTGGTGAATTAGACAGTTTTATCCAGATTCTGACCGGAATACTTATTTTGCCATATCTTGTAGGGGTGTAACAATTCACTGGGACAAATCACTCACTTATTTTCCATACTGCTTTATCGTGGGGAAGCTGGAGCTGACTTTTCACCAACCTACAACAACCATTCACACCTATGGGCAATCGGAGTAGCCAAGCAAACTAATCCGCATGTCTTTGGGCTGGGAAAAAGTGCAGGAAGTGGCGGATGAAGGCGACACAGAGTGGAGGTAGAGAACTATTGATAGTTGGTTTTAGGCAGGGCAGGTAGGATGGTGGTAAAGAGTACTAGGTGATGATCAGAGAGGTGATGTGTGAAGCTGGGGAGGGACGGCTGAAGACCAGCTCCAGGGCGTATCCTCCTGTGTGTGATAAAAACCATGACACTTCATTCTGAAATGAAACATTTGTATTTCCATATTTTCCTGTGCCATCAAGTACCAAAAATACTCTGGTCTTTTCTCAAATATATCGATCTGAAGGTCAGGAATGGCATTGTTATAGAATCGGCTTGTTTAGATTTATAATGTCCACATGAAACAAATGCATCAGATTGCATCGAACCGAATCGTTCCATATTAAAATGCATCATTTCTGAATTTTAGAAGACAATTAATCACACCCTCTCTTCCTGTCATTCCTTGCTGCTTAGTTGCCCCTGATGCCACACCCATGCTGCGCTTTGCGTCATGCGTGTCCACGTAGGCAGTGAGCAGGAATTATACGCATGGATAATATTCTGAGAGAAAAAAGAGCTTTAGATAAAAGGGGAGGTACGAAAAACAGTGTGAACGGGAATCACGTCTCCGACATGATTCAATGGTTCAATTCAACCGACTCGTCTAAGTGAATCGAGATCTTTGTGATTCGTTTGAATCAGCAGGAGCAGGGCTGCAGGTTAGTAGTGTTTAAACGCTGGCTAGGAGAGGACTCTACGAAATCATCCAGATGGTTGTGCTCTAATGCTTTTAATATATATTTATATGTATTTTGCGTCATACGCCAAATCGTTGGATCATTTTGACTCCTTCATGCCCGCGAATCGATTCATTTGATTCACCTACCTCGTATTCGTTTAAAAGTCGGGCGCGTGCGTGTAGGTATTGCACTGCGGGGCACTGAGCGCAGAAGCCTAGCACGAGCACCTCTCTCATCATCTTCATCCTCATCCTCATCCTCGGTGAGTGTTTACACCTCGCTTTAACTTTATAAACACCTGTAGAGCCTCAGGACAGGTTTATTCTCTTCAGGACCTGAGCAGCGCGTGCGTGCAGCAGAGTGCGTTTCTGACAGTTCAACTTCCTGAGTGATGTTTTTCAGTATATTTATGTGTAATGCATGTATGTGTGCATATTTATGTGTCATGTATGTGTGCATATTTATGTGTCATGTATATCTGGAAAACGTCGTGAACAGACTCTGGAAGAGTGTTTCTGTATTACAGTTTGGTAATATAGTATACTTTCCTCTTTTATATACTGCAAGAAATATAAACTTAATGCAGAATGTATTATGCTTTCGAGTTATGTTTCCTCGAGAGATGGCCTAATTCCCAGATGTTTGTACCCCCCGTGCCGCTGCAGTCACGCGCCTCACGTTAGTCCGTGGTGTTATTACTGAGCTGTTAATGGCCTTCTCTCTGCTGTACAGCTGCTGTTATTACTCTCTGCTGTACAGCTGAACACATCCAGCTCTCACTGCACATTTCTGCACTATAACCCTCAGCAGGAAACCCCTGTCCGGGGCAGAAACAGGTCGCTGCCTGAATTAAACATGTTCCATAACCGAGCCGTTGTTTTCTAAAAGACCGATACTTCCGGGTTTTCCGCGTTTGTGTATGTGGTCGCAAATGACTTACTGCTATTTTATTCTACTTTTCTGACCAATGTTTGTTCTTCTGTGTCAGGAATTGTTCCAGTCGAAGCGTTTTGCTAAGTTACACTGTAATAAAACAAGGCTAATCTGTGGAAACAGACGTTCAGCTAATTACTACGAACGCGAGCTAGCTAACAATCCCATACACACATCCTAACTGCTAAAAATTGCTATTCGTGTGACATGTTGTTATCCAAGCTGAAGAATTTTCGGTATAAAATGATAAAGCACGGAGGCTATGCTACAAACTCCTAGCCGAGTAGCTAGCATGAAAACACCAAAACACCGTCTTTTGCTTGCAGTTTGTTTTCTAATTCTAATCATTAAGATACGCTATATATTTTTTTTTTCTTTGAATAGAACAATCTGCTGATCTATAAAGCAACTATGCGACTTAGCTAAAGTTTCCTCTGTTAAGGCTGGGGGGCAAAAACATGCAGGAAATAATGCGACGCTGAAAAGCCCTCAGAGTGTCGGATGCTAACTCCTGTTAGCGTCCCTCAGGCGCCAGTGTAGTAAACAAACCCGCACACACACTGTCCTTTTACCTCACAGCTCACTCTGCAGGTGTATAATTCACCACTGAAGTACATCTGCTGCTGTGTGTAAAGTATTGGCACCCCTCTATTCCTGAGAGCAGGTTGCCATCTGGTTTATTCAGGCTAAAAGTGTCAAAATAAGACACTGAGAACAGAACAGAGAGTCTGGCTTATTTATTACCAGATTTGTTCACGACACCACAAATAATATATTATATATTTTTATAATTTCCATGAAGAACGAAGGCAAAGCCGGTATACCCAGGCGCCGTTGTGAGAGCCGGAGAGCCGTATAAGTGCAGGACAGGCTCGAACGTTCTAATGGGTTCTAAAAAACTCACCAGATCTAGTGATAAAATAGTGACGATGGCAGCAGTGCTCAGAAACGCCGCTGTTCCAGGTCGTGAATCAGACATGACCTCCGTATCAGCAGCCACCGGGGCGTGTTTACTGGCCCACCTCCGTCTTATAAAGTTACAGAAACATCTGACTTATTATTGGACAGTGAGATAATGCAAGCTTGTTAACCACTGGCGCTAATCAAATAGTAATATCGCACTAACCAAACACGTCACTTCTGCTTTTACTGCACCAAAGACACTGAGGTTAGGTCATTGATGTTTATATCGTTCAGAAATAAAGTGTGATGGTGTGAAATCAGTGCCTGCACAAGTGCCTGCATGGGGCTAACAATAAAGCAGTCAGCTGCAGACTGATCTCTGTGATTTTTGGCAAAACGTGTGTTGGTTTAAGTCTCTGCTGTGAAATATTTCAAATGGTAGCTTAAATAATCTGTGGTGACTTGATAGGGAATGACTAAACAGTCATCTCTGTGCTATGTAATGATAAAGAGATCATGAATCATACGTACATGAGATTTATCTGTATTTAGCGGTTGGCACATCACACACTTCAGGAGATAAAACACTCAGATTAGGTTATGTGTAATCTGTTATGTGTTATCTATTTCAGCACTGATTAACACTAATCCCACATGTTCGTCTCCTCAGGTGTGTATCTACTGACCATAGTGCGCTCGCACACCATGGACTTCCACTGCTGTATGAAAGAGTTGGTTAACGGCTCTGTGTCCTTCACGCTGAACGGCACCATTCCCAACAACTGGAGCAGCAGCTGGATCAAAGGCGTACGTGAGCCGTTACATGATTGTTAAACTGTGCTTGTTCAGTGTAATAACAGAGTCAGTCATTCATCCACACTGTCAAGGGAAAACGATTTGCATACCTTAATACAACTCGGATATCATTCTTTGCTCTGTAAGCAAGCACGCCTCTCCGGGGAAATTCCTTGCATGTCTTTGTGTAAAGTCACGTGGCTTAGCAAGCGGCCCACAATAACCTCAGCCTTTACTTTAGGTTGCTGTAACTCAGCAAAATATTTTATGAGTACGTGTAGTGCTAAGTGACACGCGGTTCATGCTACACACATGCATGGTTAAAGCTCATCAACAGCTTCAGATTGACTTCCTGCCAATTTTGGACTACATTAATAATGAATTATGATGGAACTGTAAGAGTGTTAATAGCTCAGTAAAGTATACTGAATAAAACAAACATGTTCACTTTGCGTGTGTGTGTGTGTGTGTGTGTGTGTTATAGGGTGAGGTTATTGTATCTGAGGAGGGGGACTTCCATAAAGACTATGTCGAGTGTGAGACAGTGAACGGATATGTCCTGAGGCAAAACTACGACAAGGTCCTCTGCAAGTTGGAGAGTCCGGAGGACGGGGTGTGTCCATCAGCTTACATTCAATTCATCATATTTCACCATGATGACAATCTTTACTCAGTCATATTAACACTTTATTTGTATTTTTTTTAAACAGGTGTCCAAGGAAATTCCCTGTACAGGTACATTGTTATCAGTAATCTCCACTTTCATTAAAAATACATTAAACACCGGGCGTCACGTCGCAGCGTCATCCTGCGGAGTCGGATCCAGCTGATCCCTCGGGGGTTTCCCTCAGACCCGCGTGCGCCTAAACGGAAACCAGTTTGACAAGTAGATATGAATGACTGGGCCGTTTCATCACTATACCGATGGGTGCGAAAGTTTGTATACCCCGTACGAAGACAGATTTCGACTTTATTAAATGTTTAGTTTTTCTGCCTTAACGTGACACAAACATCCCGTTCTTTTTGAAATCCTTCACTTTCCTACGTGACCCTAGATCAGAAAGAACGGGTGCTTGCGCTGCTTATCTAGAGTGGTGTGATCACGAGCTCGGACCTTCCCCGGAATCTGTCCTGATTGTTTGGCGAATAAAATCGAAACTTGTGTATTTGCTTAGAGGATTAAAAGAAGCTCATTGTTTGAGTTTTGAATTAAAAATGCTGAACATTAGAAAGATGTTGAATGTAATTATTACTAAAACCTGTTTTTGTTTCTGCAGCTGCCTGTGAGCCCCGGTCCCTCATCAACGCTCCAGGTAAACCTACACCTTCGTTTCTTCTCTCAGTTTCTCATTCCTTTTCCGTCTCAGTGGTTAAAGTGTTTCGCCGTGCTTCAGTCCCTATCATGAGCAGGTAGAGTGAAGATGTAATACACACAGTAATAACGATATTCTCATATTTACTGAGCGTAATATACGTCTCTGTCTGACTCACTCTCTGTTCCTCTAAGTAATAATAAGCCGGGCCACTGAACTACAGACAACGTGTTTTTAGGGATTTATAGCCTGCAGTTCTGCCACGTTTCCTCTTTCTAGTCAGCGAAATATGTAACATTCACACCGAGTAAGGATTTTACTTGACTTTACTAAAAAAAAACCTCAATTATACAAAAAACCTCAATTTCCCTTTCTTCTAGCAGAGCGCACTAACAACTCACTTAGTTTGGAATAAATAATTCTAAATACATAATTAAGTTCTCGTTTTCTTTATTCCATAGGGTTTAACACCTGTTACCATAGCAACAAACTCTTATAATACTTACATGCTGCGTTTACGATGGCTTTTTCTCTTCATTCGAAGTCTTGAATCTCTCGAACTCCCACCGCGAGGAAGCTGTAGCGCTGCGGTTAGTTACATTTTCATTAAGCAATCTCAAGGCCTTGAAACTGTAAAGTGAATGTAATGAGATGAATAAATAACGTTAAACCGTTGAGGTTAAAAGGTCGTCGTGTGTTAATAACTGAGAATCCGACATGACCGTGCAGTATGACGCACACGTTCACGAGCACTTTTATTTGGCAGAAGGTTTATTGTAATAAATCCTACACTTTATTGGCCTTGTTCAGTGTGAAGCTGCACTCGTGTGACACGGCAGCTGAAATACAATGTGAAGTATTTCAGTAAAATGCCTGTTCATTACAGTAGTTTGAGGTTTCTCACTGACTCTCCTACTCTCAGGTTTCAGTGAAATATTGATGTTCTGCGGAAACCAGTTTGACAAGTAGATATGAATGACTGGGCCGTTTCATCACTATCAGTGAAAGTCAGTCCAACCAGCCTGTAGGGCTGTCACGGCTGCAGCACAGCTCTCTCTGCGCACACACACACAGACACACACACTAACGATATATTTATGGTCTTGTATCGAACTAGTTATCTGCTGCATGTTTCAGTGACAACGCCTTGCGCTGTGAGCGAATAACTTCCTGTAAATAACGTCCTTCACAGCCTAGACAGCGCCGGTTTGTGTGTGCGAGTGTAAGAATGAGAGTGTAAGAGTGTGTGTGTTGCCGTATGAACCGATTCATCCTAAACATGCGCCGAGCACCATCACCTCTGGCCACGTGTCAGTGAGCCTGTAAACACCTGAAGCAGGTCCTCCTGAGGAGGAAAATAAATCAGCGGCATTAAAGCTCTCGTTTATGAGGATCATACGGTGTTTTTTCCTTTACAAAAATGTCACAAACATTTCATAGGTCATGTGACACTTTCTACACACTCAAGATTTTACACATTTATTTTTACAAGTAGGCCGTGTGTTTTATTTTTCACACACTATTCACTTATCTTTGTAACATCACGAGCCATTGTGGCATCGCCAGTCACCTCACAGGCCACGCACCACCTCGGGAGTTTCCCCATAACGATCATATCACGCGTGTGAGTTTTTCTCACACAGTGATGATTAATTACTGATAAGTTCATTTTACAAAATGTAATTACTCAATCAGTCGTACACAGGAAGTCGCCTGCTTACTTCCAGTTCAGTGAATAATACTGAAAAGTCACAATCAATCAATCAATCAATTGTCTTTCTCTCTCTCAGACGGCTCGATCTCTCCGTTCTACACCAGTCTCATCACTGGCCTCTCGGTCTTAATCCTCGTCTGTCTCATTGGTGTCTTCATTTATAAGTGGTGGCAAAGGTATGACTGACACACACACACACAATCACATTTACATACACACACGTACACACAATCACAATTTCTGTTTCTCTGTGTGTTATAGGAGACGTCGCCGTAGCAACGTTAGTGATGTTGAAATGCAGCCTGTGAATGTCCAGAATCAGGACCAGGACGATGCGGATCATCACGTGCAGTTATGAGATGTTTATACAGGAGGCTCTCTGCCTAATGTACCTGTTACTGTGCAGAGGAGCAGAGAAATACCTTTAATATAATATATACTGTAACCTAATACAATATCATAGTGAGTAGAGGCATAATAATAATAATAATAATAATAATAATAGTTCTGAATATAAACACTTAGTGTATACAGCACTGTGCAAAAGTCTTGGCACCCTATATTTGTTTCAGTACAAATTTTGCTATAGATATTTATTGTATGAATTCTGCATTATTTCCAACATTAGTAATAAGACAATAAGGTGTTTGCACAGTAACTGTATAAATAATTAGATTAAAATCATGTATATATGTAATTATTTACATATATAAGCTAAATATATATACATTTATATATATATATATATATATATATATATACACTATCATAAATATCACTTGCGTGCAGCAAGTAACCATGTTGAATGTATGATTTCTGTTTGTATATCAGAGCAGTAGTGATGAGTGCGTAGGGATCGCTCGCTCGCTCGCCTCGGATCTGGGCGTGGTCAGGTTCAGTGCTCTGTATAATGAAGTAGGCGGGCTTGGGGTCATGTGTCTGTTCTTCTGTTTTCTTTCCATATCAGATATTCTTTACACTGTAGAAAACATCAGGTAGGGAGATTAGATAATATGCAATTTTTTAAAAAAGTAATTAGTCATAAAATCATGTTTTCTATTAATTAGATTTATTTTGGAGGAACTGTGAGGATGTAGTGAGCCTGTCGTTTACCAGTCTCTAATTCAGATTTGTCGTGGCCTTCACTCACTCGTGACTGAGTAAAACTAGTGCCTGTTGAGGATTTGCCTCTCCGTCTCATGTGATTGTCAGATTTGGACACTTTGTGTAAAGGTGACTCCGTGGCTACAGACATGTGCGTAGCTCCTCGAAATAAAGCCGAGTTCTCTCCTGGTGGCGAGCTGTAACTCAGGAACTGCACGGTGTGACGCCGCAGGATGGAGCAGAAGCTCTCTTATCATGAAGAAATAGAAATCTGCGTCACACAATGTTTATTTCATATATATTTCAACGCTGGCTTGTTGATAAATGTTTAGGAAGCAGTTTTAATGGATTTAGGCTTGTAGGTGTAAAGCATGTATTGCTCAGCTCTACTTATGGCTTTTTATCACTTTTCAGTAACAGGATATTTACAAAACGTCTCAATATTCTATAATTCCGTAAATTTCTTTTGGGGATTAATGAAGTAATCTGTCGATGTATCTAATTCATTTCTGACAGCAGGATAATTGTTTAGAAAGTATTCCATATGAAATGAGTTTTTGCCTGTTGTCTCTCACTTCCTGTCTACTTCTTCTCCTGTGCAATAAATCTCTCTCTCCTAAACATTTCATGATGGACATTTGTGTTTTATTTTACCTCCACCATACTGTCCTGAAAATGATTAAACATTTGCACACGATTGCAACCAACGTTAAGCTCAGAAACACACTTCTTGATTTTCCCTGAACCAGCTCAGAAAATAAATGTGACGTTAAACCGTCCCAGTTTAGCTGAATTCATTCTAATTGCTCTATAATGACATCTAAAATATAATAAATCAAGACTGCATTTTTTTCTCGCTCTATCTGTTGAAAAGATGAAGAAGGATGTAAAGGTATTTCACACGAGTACAGAGAGGTTTGATGAGCAGCGAGACTGAAACAGAAATGAGTCACACGTGCTGAGTCAGCGTTACACCTGTACAGGGCTTCGTGTCACTGTTTTACATAACTGTCTCTAGGTAAACGTTTAATTGTGTAATTAAATGGCA
The DNA here is from genome assembly GCA_030068025.1 of Parauchenoglanis punctatus. NCBI lineage: Eukaryota > Metazoa > Chordata > Actinopteri > Siluriformes > Auchenoglanididae > Parauchenoglanis > Parauchenoglanis punctatus. The sequence continues at coordinate 1,811 of JAQQZU010031321.1, read as the reverse complement.
TGAAACTGTTTAGTCAAACCTGTGCTCCTGTAGGTCGGTATTTGCATACAGGAAAATGAACAGAAGGCTCGAGGCTTTAAAAAAAAAAAACCACAAAGTAATACACCAATGTCCGGCATGCCGGCGTATTAACAGGAAAAAAAGCAGCAGTTGGAAGTTTCCAGTCTCACAATCTCACTAAATGACACACATTATTTATACTTTCATAATTATTGATGTGGTAGTAAACAAAAAAAAATGATGACATTAAAATGTGACATCACTCTTTGGAGAAAAAAAAAGATGCATGTGATGTTCTGTAACGTTAAGGTAGATGACAGCAACCCATGAATATATAGACAACCTGTTCCCTTTGTTTAGACATGTGTGTGTGTGCGTGTGTGTGTGTGTGTGTGTCTGTGTGTGTGTGTGTGGGTCACAGTGGATGGAGATGTAACTATAGCTGCAGTCTAACCCTGTAAGTCAGTCATTTAATTAACAAGAACTATAACAAGTCAGTCACAAACCAACAAGTTAATAAAATTCAGAGTAATAAACAGTAATAAAGTGTAAACTCGGCAGCAGTTCGGAGTCCCGGACGTGTGCTAGGTTGAGCCGAGTGACGCAGCGAGGTTTTCTTTACTGAGAAATGACAGACTCCACTTCTCCTCCACATGAGGAAACGGTCTGGAACACGCTTTCGATTCTTAAAGGTGATACGAGCAGAAACAAACATGGCGGCCTTGTTTGGCACGTGCACTCCACGTGCAGACGTTATTTAAAAAAAAAACAGGAGGTTATACAAAATTTGAGTTGCCAGATTTTTACCCAAAGGCCACGATTACTCATAATTAATTAATGAGGTGTAGTGTTCACAAAATCGGTATTTTACAGCATATAACATGAGTAAAGATGAATTAAAAGTTCTGTAAAATTTAGATTTTAAGTTATAAAATATATATATATATATATATATTTTTTTTTTTCTTGTTGCAGGGAATAATACTCCGGTGCTCATGAGAACAGGGATTTATAAACACTTACTGTTACAGTAAAGTGAATTATTTTTATAACTTGACCATTTTAATAATGAAGTGTAATTACATGAGCTGGTGTCGCTGACTTATTAACACGAGGGAACAAACTCATTCAGCCGAGGCGAGAGATACAGCTTTTCTAACTGCAGTAAAAATACCACTAACTGGAACAGAATGTCCATGAGCTCCGAGTCGATCCTCAGTAAAAGATGCGCTAAAGGTGCGTTAGCTAGAATTTGTCAAACTTGAATAAGATTATGTCTCTAAAAGTCAAAAAGGTAAAGTTAGAATACTATTTAAATTACTTTTTAATCCCCACCCGTGCACACGAAGCTCCGCCCCCAGGGGCATACAGCACTAACTAGAGTTAGCATGCTAACTATTGTTAGCATTAGCAAAGACTCGCAATATCACTTTCAAGCACAGCTAATCAAAAGCAGAGTTATAACCCCACAACAAAACTCACCTCATGATGATTTCGGAGAATAGATGAGAGTTTATTCTGCCTTTTATTGTTGTTCCTAATGATTTTTGTTTTTGTTTTTTTTGCTCACAGGAGAATTATCTTGCCGCGCAGAGATCTAACCGATTTCAGACTGCGATGTGAAGCGGAGTGAAGGGGCATTAGGGGTGTGTCAATAAAATGACTGACATGAGGCCCGTGTAAACACAAACACAGCTAGAAAGTTGTTTTCAGTTCTCAATAAAATGGTCATGGGGGTGTGGTCAAGTGCTGACGTGCGAATGGAGGGCGGAGTCTTTGGTAACAATGGGTAGGAAATTTGGCCCAAGCTT
>JAQQZU010031131.1:0-25767 GCA_030068025.1 Parauchenoglanis punctatus | reverse complement strand
TATATATATGTAATATTAGTTATAATATAACTAACAGTAAGTGTTTAAGTTATTTGATTCAGTCCCTCTGCGCGTGTGTGCGCGTGTGTGAGTGTGCACATGTGCTTGCCATCTCTTTCTTACAAACATGTGAAGTGAGTGGAAGCTCAATTTTTGATGTTTGATCAAGAACTGTGTTTGTTGCTATTGCTCACTATACTGTAACTTCTGAAAGGCTTTTAATTAAGCTTATATGGGAGTTGAAATATAAGAGATGTATTATTGTATTGTGTACTTAAAAGCTTTTAAAAAAATTAAATATTTGGGAAATTGTTTCTGAATCTCTCTCTCTCTCTCTCTCTCTCGTTCTTGTTCACTCTCTCTCTCTCCCACTTTCAGGTGTGCTGTATTTGCAGTATGGTGATGATACAAAGCAAATCCGGATGCCTAATGAGATCACAACTGTAGACACGGTGCAAGCTTTGTTTGTCAGCGCCTTCTCACAGCAGCTCAGCATGAAAATGCTTGAGTCACCCAGCACAGCCATCTATATCAAAGATGACATGAGAAACATGTACTATGAGCTTAATGATGTCAGGTATGCTGTGTGTGCGCACGCATGTGTGTGTGCGTGATGGAAGTAATCTTTACTTTACAACATGCTATATCATAATAGTGAAATACTCAGTCTGTTTAAACTCAGATTGCTTATGCAATGCTTGTACTTTTTTTTATTCAGGTTAATTTTATTTGTATAATGCTTTTCAACAAAAGACACTGTCAGAGTTGCTATTTGGAATTCTAAATGTAAATTTGTGGGAGGTGGAGACAACTGGGGGTGGTTCACCAATACTCTATATGCCCATGAAACCCCCTGATGCAGAACTGCACCGTCACCTAAGATTAAAGCTACTTAACAAAATGTCTGACAAAGCAAATAAGTTTGCAGCCTAGACTTACAGAATGAGACTTTGTCCCAATAGTAATAGGAAGGCTATAAGGCTAGAAGTTCCATCTAGACGGAGTCATTAATCGCTCTAAGGTCTTTCAGTGCTACACATGATGCGACTAAAAGGCCATCCAGAGTTCTTACATATTCAGGATGCTTACTTCAAGCTTCCTGTGGTTCTCAAAGAGTTCTTTTGTCTTGTCAGAGTTAAGGAAGAGGAAGTTACTCAGCATCCAGTATCTAAAGTCTTTACACCAGCTTAGTAAAGATGAGGAATGCGAAAGTCGTCTATTTTTTTTTTTCTGAAACTTGTTGTATGCATAGGAAAGTCACCAGTACTAGTTGCAGATTTATGTTAATCAATCAGATATGTCCTGAGCCAGGAAAGAGGTGTTCCATTAACTCCAACAAAAAGTTCTAGTCCATCTGCTTATCTAAACATGTCTGAAATTTTCAGTTGAATTTTCCCTGAACAAATAAGGTAACTGCAGTGTTATTTAACACCATCCTCATTGATGGGAACATACACTGATATCGAACACCAAAATATTTTATATATATAAATTGTTATATACAAAATTATTATATACAAAATGTTTCCACACCCATGATTTATTACCACCCGAAACGTGTAAAACTTTGTTTTTGCTGGTATTGCTCGGACAACTGGTGGATTGTTTACCTCCATTTCTTCGCGCGTGTGAGAGAAAGAGAGAGAAAGAGAGCACAAAATTAGACACAAGGTCTAAAATAATTTATTTCTCTGGGTATAAAAATGTATTTCTCTTTGAGAAAATGTATTTGATGAACAAGGCATGCATGCTCGCAGGCTGTAGGCATGGCTTCCCAAGCAGACCTGGCATAGTTGTTGCAGTCTGTGTTGCCGTGATGCGTAGTTACATTTTTGGGGAGGTGCACGTCAGGTATGGTGTAGGTTCGACTCAGAATTATATATTGAATTATAAAGTGGCATTTAAGGTCTAAGGACTGTTGGCAGAGTGCAATAATCTTACATTGCACACTGCCCCCTGAATAGGAGGAGAGTGCAGTGGATAAGAACAAATGTAGAATATAATGACTAGGACAATTGTGCATCCATATTTATACATACTGTCGATGCCTCAGGATTGTTTGGTATCCTGTACTATCCTGTGTTATGTATATGCATAGAGTAGCTGGGTGCAGGATGCAAGTTGGAACAGCATAGACTGAAATGCATAACCAAGTGGCAAGGATAGTGTACAGAAACATCTGCACCAAGTATGAGTTAGAAGTTCCCAAGTCCCAATGGGAGACACAGTGGTGGTTGATAAGGAGCAGAAAACAGCAGTAGTGATAGATGTGGCAATCCCAGCTGACCGTAACATCAGGAAGGAGCATGAGAAGATCGAGAAGTACCAAGTCCTGAAAGAACAACTGGAACAGATGTGGAAGGTGAAGTCCAAAGTGGTAATGGGAGCATTAGGGGCTGTGACTCCCAAACTTGGAGAGTGGCTCCAACAGATTCCAGGTACAACAACTGAGGTCTCGGTCCAGAAATGTGCAGTTCTAGGAACAGCTAAGATACTGCGCAGAACCCTCACACTCCCAGGCCCTCTGGTAGAGGATCCGAGATTGAGGAAGACACACACACACACACACACACATGTATGTATGTATGTATGTATATGCAGAAATATAGAAAATTCTGAAGGGTTCACAAACCTTCAAGAACCACTGTGTGTGTATGTGTGTGTATATGGTATGTGTATGGCATGGTATACATTGTATAGTGGTTCTTGAAGGTTTGTGAACCCTTTAGAATTTTCTATATTTCTGCATAAATACGACCTAAAACGTCAGATTTTCACACAAGTCCTAAAAGTAGATAAAACGAACACAATTAAACAAGTGAGACATAAATATTATACTTGGTCATTTATTTATTGAGGAAAATGATGCAATATTACATATCTGTGAGTATCTGTGAGTGGCAAAGTATGCGAACCTCTAGGATTAGCAGTTCGATTGAAGGTGAAATTAATGTCAGATGTTTTCAGCCAATGGGATGACAGTCAGGTGTGAGTGGGCAACCTGTTTTATTTAAAGAGCAGGGGTCTATCAAAGTCTGAACTTCACAACATGTGTTTGTGGAAGTGCATCATAGCATGAACAAAGAGAACCTCAGGAAATGAGTTGTGGATTCTAAATGAGAAGTGTTTTATATGAGAAGCGTTATGTTCGGAGAAGTGAAAACACTGCATTCCACCATAAGACCCTTATCCCGTCTGCGAATCACGAAGGTGGTAGTATCATGGTTTAGGCCTGTTTTGCTACCTCTGAGCCAGGGCAGCTTGCCATCATTGATGGAACAATGATTACTGATGTATATCAGCAAATTCTGAAGGAAAACGTCAGGACATCTGTCTGTGAGCTGAATCTCAGGAATAAGTGGGTCATGCAGCAAGACAATGACCCTAAGCACACAAGTCATTCTACCAAAGTGTGATTAAAGAAGAATTAAATAGATTTTTTTTTAAATGTCCAAAATCAAAATCCTGATAGAAACGTTGTGTGAGCTATCGAAATTGCTCTATATAGCGGCATTGTAAGATCACTTACTGATGAAGTAGTAATATGAACAAAAAGATGAAAATGATTTTTGGGGTTTTGGGCAATTGGTGAACTATTTTATTTGCAGAGACAGTAGAAAAACATTTTTTACACTGGGCTTTTTGGGGACACTTAACTCATGGATCGAGCCCTTGATGACGAGTCTCATTTCTTTGAGAATTTCGTCTCAATGCTTGATGGAATGATGCCTCTCCTTTCGCCCTCTCTCGCCTCTTTCTCGCATTGATCCGCCCTCATACATTATTCACCCTGCAGTAGCCGAGTTCAAGAGTCAAAATTATTATCGGCACGCTCAGTCTGATGCCAGTGACTGGGAGGTGTTTATGAACTATTTGGATTTCTCCTTCTACAGGAGCATCACTGATCAGTCATGCCTGAAGGTTTATCACAAGGACCCAGCACATGCCTTCAACCACGCAGCTCGGCCCAGCAACGGAGATGCCAGGGTAAGTGCTAGCCTCGATCAAATTACCTTCATCAGGATCAAATTACATTCAACAGATCATTTTAACAGTATGCTGGTGTATTTGTCCCAACTTTTGCAGTGTTACCTATCTAAATACCTATCTTTATCTAGATAGTTACCTCTATCTAAAGTGTTAATAATGCAACTCCGATGCAGAGTTACAATAACACTAGGCATAATTTCAAATGAACTCTGTTAAACACCAGAGCATGGCTTCATAACTATACAGGATTTGAATTTCCAACACTTCTCAATGGCGCCAACTCTCTTATTCAATTGATTTTTTTAGTATTAAACAATGTTTTTACAGTGTCAATTCAACTCTATATTTAACACTTTTGGTTAAGTTTTCAAGTTCCCTGTAATAAACAGACCCTCTCTTTGCTCTCTCAATCTCTCTGTAAAGAATTTTCAGAATCCCCAGACATTTGTTGGTTTGTTTGCCAAGTCTAATTTCAAGGGGATTGATGTAGACCATTGATGTGGGTCCTTATTCTGTACTCAGAATAGAAGTCAGACGCCTTTCTTCCTCTTTACTCGTCCACATAATCCCCCCCCTAATCTCTCCCACAATGCTTAGGACTAATATAACCATTTCTTCATGTTTCTGTGTCTAATCTGCAGTGTGTCTAATCTGCATTCTGGCTTTGACCACTATGCATTAATACGTGTTTGATTAGAATTTTGTCCTGCCTTATGCGTGTTGCAGAGAAGGTTAAATTATTGTGCAAATTTTTATAGTCTTGTGAATTTACAGGCAGTATAGGCAGCTCTGGTGTTTTATGAACGGAAACAAACAAGAAGAAGCCTTTATTTGCATGTATTCATTACGATACAATGAGATGCTTTCTTCAAAGATCGCAGGTTAAGTGCCCAACAGTGTCTGCAGGTAGAAGATCGGAAGTGTAACAATATAATAAAAGTCTTTACTGCATGAGCAGTATTGGTCTAATACCCTTTTTTGTCTTTAGTTTGTCTTCTCTTTATGGCTTTTTGGGCAAAACTGACCTTTTTTCTAGACAAATCAACTTCAGGTTTAAGGGTCAGGCTCGATGGTGAATACTTGGCATGTTTGAACTTGGATCCTCTTTGAAATTGTCATAAACATGTCATTACTCTGCGTATTATCTGAGAAAGGTCTTGACAGCTTTAAGGTGGACTGTGTGAAGGTGAAGATGAAAATGAAAACCTCCTTGTACTTGTTGCTGTGGTGGTACCATCAATGTTGCATGTTTTTGTATGTTGATATGGATTTTTTTTTACTTAGGTAAGTGCATGTGGTATACCTTTTAATTAGCTTTTAGAGGAGTCATCATTAAGGTGCATATGCTTCAATTATTTTGTAGTATTCAGATGTTATTTTTCATTTATAAGTACTTTATTTGCCTTAAATAAATAATGTATAAATTATTTTCATAGTTAAGTTACAAAGGTGTAAAAATACAAAGTTATTAATGGTCACTTTGATGGTACCACTCCAGTGACAAAGAAATGTATAGTACCTTTACTTCTGAGATGGTTGGAGTTGGAGGCAGGACACAAGGGTGTATTTGAAGAGTTTGTGCTCTTTATGATTAATTGCAACCCAGGAATTGTGGCCATAAAATATAGCAGGGGTAAAGGTACAGGCGTGGGCACATATCCGTAATCATAAACGATTACACAGGCATGGGTCTAAACACAAAGTACTGACCACAGGATATAGACTAAAAAAAAGAGAGAAATACAAATTAAGGCTCAAACTTTTACAAGACAAATAGACTTTGCTAAGAGACAGAGAAACAGCAGAGTATACACAGACAAACTAATGAAGGACGTAATGCAGAACACTGGGGTTTTATTTATCAATGTGTGCGTTGAAGAAGTTCTAAATTTGTGTGTAAGAACTGCCCAAAGAAAATGAGCATTTACCATAGCACATGCACAGCTGTACACAAAGGACAATGATAAATCAAATGAAAAGATGAACGTTTGGTTGAGGTAGAGCAAAACTAAAAATATTTTATGTGGTTCTTTCGTTAGTGGCTTGTATACGAAGGCAATAAGAAATAAAATAAGTAAAAATGATTAAAAATTAAATACATTGTCATGTTTGAAATTGTATTGCAGCATGAGGTATAAATGCATGCGTTTTTGTTGGCCTCTCTGAAAGTAGGAGTACTTGCTGCCGGAGATTGCATGGGGAAAAGAAAATGAGCCGATCAGCGACTCCTCACTCACAGCAAAGATATTCCTGTGATCTTTAAATGTAATTCACTTCCCTGTGCAAAGTGGCATGTGCCTAATCTTCCAGCAAGGAGAGATCATTGTTTGTGTTTGTCCTTACCTTGTTGTCAACGCTGAAGTCAGTAATTATGCTGACATGATTAGGAGTTCCTTATAATCAGTTTTCCCAAGATTTTCCACTACTAGGGGTTCCACATATGCTTGGTCAAAAGTGAGCATAAATGTATGAACATTGGAACCATGCTGAGAGGGGAAATTCTCGACAGACCATGTCATGTGTGACTCCTGATTCATGAAAAATGAGCTCCTGGACCTCCAGGCAGGTGGTCAACAAGTTGTTAAGGCCTCAAGGGAGGCAGGAATGATGATACCGTGTGGAGGTGGGAAAAAGGCGGAGCAACAGCAACCTGGCCCTGACTGGCCTGGGGCTCCAAGCTGTTGCCTGCCTTACCTGTTGGCAAACGGCACCTCTAAGTGTTAATAGCACTTCCTAATATCTAGGACCTGACCGATATATCAAGAGGCCAATAAGAGCGGCCAATAATGATGCTTAACGACCTTATTGTTCTCGGTCAAAATTTCGTGTTTTGCGAAAATGCTCACAAGCAAATGATATTATTTCACATACACCGATATTAAATGCCGCTCACACAACATCAGTCCTCGTGCACAAATTCAGCAAGCGAGAATGCAAGCTAATTAGCATTTGAAGTCGCATACTAAGCAAGTTGCAAGCTAATAGAGAGCAAATTTTCAACAGTGACGTTTATTAGCTAGCCTATGTAAGCAGTGTTTACACAAGTAGAACCTAGCGTGTGAGGGTGTAGAAGCAGACTCGGGAGGCTGAGCTTTCTCTCCGTCAGGTTGACGCTGCGCATAGTGTGCATGCGTGTTTGCGTGCGGGTCTCGTGAGCTCTGCCAGAGCAGGTGCACACTCTCCCTCATGAAAGCACACGTAGACTGGCAGTAATAAGACAGAGATGAGAATCATAATGTGGTTCCTGCCGGTTCAACCCGCCTGCTCTCCATCCATAGCTGCAGACAGAACCTCAATTATCCTGTTTAGGTAAGGTAACTCGCAAATAAAATCAGTATGTAACTCCTGGTTTTTTGCCTTTATAATAACCTCCACGCTTAGGGGAAGGCTTTCTTCTAGATTTTGGAATGTGGCTGTAAGAGTTTGTGAATTTGAGTATTACTTAGTTCCCTGATGAGGAGCGAGGGGGTATTCAGCGGGGTTGCGGTCAGGGTTCTGTGCAGGCTACTTGAGTTCTCCCACGCCAACCTTGGCAAACCATGTGTTCATAAACCTTACTTTGTGCACAGGTGTGTTGTCATACTGAAACAGATTTGGGCCCATTAGTTCCAGTTCTAAATTGTAATCTTGTCATCTCTTGTAATTATCATGCATTAGTAGTAAATATGACATTTTTGAAAGTGTATTCAAGACTTATGGAGAATGGAGAAAACCTTTATCTTTTCCCGTGTCTCTCTCTGTGTGTGTGTGTGTGTGTGTGTGTGTGTGTGTGTGTGTGTGTGTGTGTGTGTGTGTGTGTGTGTGTGTGCGTGCGTGTGCGTGTGCGTGTGAGACTGTCTAGTCAACATTTGGATTTAATTGTTCCTTTCCACTGGGTCATTTGTTATATTTTCTGAAATTTCAGTTGGTGTTGCTAGGATGTGATAATAAAATTACTCTTTATGCAACTTGTACAGGTATATGTCGATCTCCGTGTGCCTGGGAAATATAAAAGCATAAAGTACTTTAGCATTTAGTACTGAATGCTATAAAAATGCTAAATGCTAAAAGCATTTAAGTGCTGAACAGTTTTTAGGGAATATGACGTTCATAAACTATAGTGTTCATTTTTTCCACAGTGTTCCTTGGTAGTGTTGACATTTTTTAATAAAGAGAACTATGTTTAAGTACATATATAAGTTTATTTATTAGGAACACTATACTAACACTGGGTAGGGCCTCCCTTTGCTCTCACACAACCTAAATCCATAAAGGCATAGATTCCACAAGATGTCGGAAACATTCCTTTGAAATTGTTGACATGGCATAGGCTGTGGCATTCAGGTGATGATTGATGATGTTAATGGGCCCAAAGCATACTTAGGAAGCATTCCCCACAGCATTATACCACCTCCACCAGCCTGGACTGTTGACACAAGGCAGGTTGGGTCCATAGATTCATGCTGCTGATGCCAAATTCTGACCATACCATCAGTGTGCCTCAGCAGGAACCGAGATTGCTCAGGCCAGGCGAAGTCTTTCCAGTTTTCAGCTGTTCAGTTTTGGTGAGCTTGTGCCCACTGCAGCCTCAGCTTTCTGATCTTGGCTGACCGAAGTGGAACCCAACATGGTCTTCTGCTGTTTTATCCCATCCACCTCAGGGTTGTGCAATCTGAGGTGCTTTTCTTCACATCAAAATTATACAGAGTTGTTATCGGAGTTATCTGTAGCCTTTCTGCCAGCTCAAACCAGTCTGGACATTCTCCATTGACCTCTCTCATAAACAAGGCATTTCCATCTGCAAGACTGCTGCTCACTAAATGAGTTTTCTTTACTGTGCTATTCTGAGTAAACTTTAGAGACTGTTGAGCATGAAAATCCCAGGAGTTCAGCAGTTATAGAAATACTCAAACCCATCTTGCACCAACAATCATGCCAGGGCCAAAATCACTTAGATGACATTTTCACCATTCTGATGGTTGATGTGAGCATTACCTGAAGCTGCTGGTCTGAATCTGACTGATTTTATGCATTGCACTGCTGCCTCATGATTGGCTAATTGGATGATTACATGAGTGAGTCTTCCAGCGCTCTGTAAATGTATATACAAAATTCCAAGTACAACTGACACATATAAGTAGATTGCCGGTGCTTAAAACACAGGTGAGACTCATTCACATGTTACCTTCTGGTTCAACCTGCCTTCTCTTCATCCACAGCTGACGCTCAACCACGCCTCAGCTGCTACAGCACTAAATGTGTGTGTGTGTGTGTGTGTGGGTGTGGGTGCACATATGTGCGATTGTGTGTGTTTGCCTTATTGTATGACCTTGTTTGATAGTCTAGGAGCACACACCCATCTTATTCTCAGGTAATAGTCACTCTCGGTGCCCTGGGACAAATTTATATGACTAAATTTACTTCCAGGCCAACTTTATTTTTGATTTTTTCAGAGTACTGTCACAGAGCTCCAGAGCCCCAATGAGCCTTCTACTTTGTAAGGTTAATCAAAATAACACACTGAATAGTAGGATTTGAAAAATGTTACATATTTAACCCTCATGTTCTCTACTTTGCTTCTAACATCCCAGTGAGATGTGTATAGAAATAGAATACACATGTACAGTCTGTCTTAAAATAACCAACATTTTCTCATTATTAGCAATTATATAATGACGAAAGTAGACACCCAGTTCATCTGCTGATAGCAGTTGTGTTTGTGTACAGGTCTGAGTGTATATATGTACAGAGACGAAAAGCACTTATTACATTTCATGTAGGGGAAAGAAAATCCTCAGAGCTGTGGTATACACATCAAGTCATGTTGGACATTTAACAAGTAATTTTGACTGGAGCAAAGTTAAAGATTTGAGGTTAACATTGTGCTATGCAGTGTTGCTGAACTGAAGTGAACGGAGAAATGCACTTCACCTGTGCTGGGTGTGGTTCTGCTTCAACATCTGACTCAGCACTGAAATAAAGCCTCGATTGTTTGAAACGAGAGCAGAACAATGGCTGATCGACTGTATGGCTTTTCAAAGAATGCCCTGAAAAAAGCTACAGGTCAGAAGGAGTTTTAGTTTGTTTTTGCTTTTGTCTCTGGTTGCTGCTTAACCCCTTTGAACAGGGTTACAACATATAAAAGTTTCAGTCATTTGTTAACATTCAAAGCACACGGCTTTCTGTTGTATAAAAAAACATTAGTGAACAGTCATAGGCTACACTCACATTACAAGCCTAATTGTTCAATTCAATTGTTTTTGCTCAGTTCAGATTCACCTAGATAGGTGACGGTTCACATTCATAATTACAAGTGGCCTGTATCTAATCGTAATGTGAACACATCTGTCCTCCAAAACAGCATTCATGTGCACACTGATACATTTTTTTCATGAGACCAGAAATAAGAAACATATTTGTGAGATGACTCATGGCATTAAAACTGACAAAATGGACGCATTAATAGCTAATGTATGCTACACATTTTGCTCTGGAGGGCAAATAGTTGGTCAGCTGTATTTCTTCTCCACTGTTTTGCTGTGCTGACAGTGTTCTGACTATTTGTGCCACCTTGTCAAAAAATGCTACCATCACTTGAGTAAATGCTACAGATAGCAGAGAATAAACTCTGCAGCCCTTAACCTAACCCTAAGATTTAAAGCTTAAAGTTGAACCTAAAACCTTAACCTTAAACCCAACAGGCAACGTCTCAATAGGTAGCACAAATCGACAGAACACTGTTCTGGCTGATGACCATGTTCAGAGCATGTGTATAGGCTAAAAGAAGTCTGATCTGAGCATTCACATTCATGTTGCGCAGCATGAATCGAATGCGTATCAGATTTAGGACCACATATTAAAGTGACTCATATCTGATGTGAAAAGTCAAGTCAAGTCGCTTTTATTGTCATTTCAAACCATACACATATAATACAGCTTACAGTGAAACGAGACAGCGTTTCTCCAGGATCAAGGTGCTACATACAAGACAATAATATATCTATTTTTTGTTAATATATAATATGAGGTGCAAAAATGTGCAGCGTGTTTTTTTTAAAAAATTTTTATTTATTTATTTATTTATTTTTTGGGTGTGTGTATATATGCGTATGTCAGTTGTTTTTTTTTTGGTGTGTATACATGCGTATGTCAGTCCAGTCCCTAGGTGTTCAGGAGTCTGATAGCTTGAGGGTAGAAACTATTACAGAATCTTGCAGTGAGGGCACGAATACTTCGGTACCTTTTGCCAGATGGCAGGAGGTTAAAAAGTGTGTGTGAGGGGTGTGTGTGGAAAGATTTCAATGAAATTGAAAATATCAGATCTGTGTTACATTAGGGCAAAAAATCAGATTTGAGACACTTCCCACCTGGTCATGTGAACATGGCAAGAGTATCCATTGTCTGTGAGAATGGACAATGGTTCTAATATTATTTCCTGATGAGGCATACATGTACCAAACAACATGTATGCCTCATGTACCAAAAAAGTGATGCGTTGTATGTATATAATACAGTGAATACTGTTCCATGCCAATGTAGATTATTTGACCAAATCTATTATTTGTTAGAATGATTGTGACACTTTCATGGTTCAGGCCAATGAGGAGATGCATAAGGAGCAGGCTTGCAATAACTCGGGTGGTTTTATTTTTCACTCTGACGTTTCAGCGAAACTTTCTATTTGCACCTCTCACACTGATGGACACACACACACACACACACACACACACAAACACAGCTCTGTGCTGCATTTGAATTAACTTTATAATCATGGGTCTTTCTTCTGCAAACCCACAGACCCACGTAAATAAATTACCCCATGATTAAGCACAGGTGAAATCCAACACGTATTACCTGCCAGGTCAACCTGCCTTCTTGAGGCAACAGGAAGGAATCATGATTCTGTCTCTTTGCTGTGAGGCTGTGGATGCTAAATCAGTCAAAAACAAATCGCCCAGAATGATAAAAAACAGTAAGTGAGATAAAATGTGGATAAAATGCTTGTGGCCCTTCACAGGTAGGTGAGTCAGCTGTGAGTGTGTGCTGCCTGTGCCAGACTGCATTTATGTTGTATTACATCACACATTGTGCTACACAGCATTCTCTCCCCCTTTCCCCTTCTATCGGTCATTTAACATGTCTAACACACAAGTAACAGTGTTTTCTGAGAGCGAGCACCTGAGCATAAAAGCCTGCAAATCAAGTAAAGAGTTTGCATGGCTTTTTAGGGAAATGATTGTCTTGTGCAAACTTGTTTGTGTAGTAGTGCATGTTGAAACCTAAGCTTTTAAGAGTTTGGTTTATAAAAGCAAATGCAAACTAAATTGTCCTAGCTTCAGGTTATGTGGAATTTCCTGGTTGAAGAGGTATGTTGATTGTGTTGCCTTAAAGAATCAAAATGTGTTGCATTTCCTTATATCCCGTCTGAAAAATTATTTATTCGACCACAACTGATTTAAGATTAAAAGCTGTGATCATATGCTGAGATAGTGTGAGCTCTGATAGCTGTATCCTATTAAACATAAAAACATGGGAGTGGCAAATCTGTGGTTCGCAAATGCTACAAAGATGATTTGTCTGGCATCGTGATCTTTTTTTTTTTCTCTTCCTAATTTAGTCTTGGCTAATTCCATCCCAGCAGCCAGCTCTTCCCTATCATATAACCAGGGAACCAGCTACCAGCCCGTGGAGGGTGAAGGCTAACGTGCTTCTTCTGACACATGTGAAGCCAGCTAACCGCACCTTGTCAAACTGTGGAACATTCTGAATTACAGGGTGGAGTAAAGCGCTATCCCCCACTTCTGTTTGCACACGTTCACAGAGGCCTGTGATTGGCTAGTGTCACTGTGATTGGCATGGGAGAGACCTCTTACACCCAGGCCACGGATGGCATTGACATTGTCAGGATTCAAATATTTGCTCCGTGAGAGAAGATGGGGTGAATGCATTTCTATTGCACCACTCAGGAGCCCTTGCACATTACGATTTCGGAATGTGACCCCTTTATTTTTTGGCCATTTTCTGTTATTGATTTTTTTTAAAATTGGTTAAGTGTACTTTTTTTGGAAATCAATCCACACAGTAACCCTTAATGACCAAGCTAAAACAAGCTTTTAAAAAATGTTGCAATTTTATTAAAAAAATCATTTCAAAAAGTGAAATCTTTCACAATAAACATTCAGATCATCGTATAAGCATTTTTTGCTCTCTACAAGTTTTGTGCACCTTGATTTAGGCAGTTTCTCTCATCAGATTGGATAGGGAACATCTGTAAACTGCCATCTTCAGATCTCTCCACAGATATTCTATGGAGCTCATTTCTGGGCTTTGGCCGTGTCACTCGAGGACGGAGACTTCCAACCCCGTCTTGTCTGTATACTTCAGATCATTGTGCTGAAAGATGAAACTAAGCCCCAGTCTGAAGTTGTGTTTTCTGGAGCAGGTTTTCAGTAAATACAGAGGTTTACCACAAAAAGTATACTATTGGTAATCCTCAAAAACTGTAAAAACATCTAAAAAAAAAGCTTGTGCAGTTCTGGAACAACATCCTATGAATAGATGAGGTAAAGACAAACTTGTACCAGAATGATGGGACGAGACGTATATGGAGATATGAAGGAGCTGCTCATGTTCCCAAGCAGATCACCTCAACTTATGACGTGAGCTTGTGTGGCTGCTAATGGAACTGGTTTCCTTTATTTATTGATGATGTGACTGCTAGCAAAAGCAGCAGGATGAGTTCTGAAGTGTATAAAGCTATATCATCTGCTCAGCCAAATGCTTCTATATTCATTGGATGGTGCTTCACCATCCGTATAGATGTACAATGGCCTGAAGTATGCACACAGATGTACATGTACAATGGCCTGAAAGCTACCAAAGGCATAAAATGTTGTGCAATGGGCCAAGTCAATCATCTGACCTGAATCCAATGGGGGTATTCATTTCATTTGATGAAGGCAACAAAAGCAGAAACAAGAAGTTTCTACAACTGCTACGTATTTGTAACCAAGTATTACAAATTACATTTTAATTTATGATTTTGCTAGTTTGTCCAGTTACTTTGGGTCCCATAAAAAGAGGAGCCACATAGAAACTGTTTACCTGATTTGTATGTAAATACACTTAAAGCTGAAAGCCTGTCCTTTCACTTTCAGACCATATTCATTTAATTTTAATCCCATATATACTGTAGGTGTCTGTCCATTTAAAATCTTAGTGAATACTATTTACCAATTACATCTTTTTTTAGTGACCAATGATTTTAAAAATGTTAAAATGTTGCCATTTGAAAGAGATAAGCTAATGTTCCATTCATTTGCTTGCCTTTCTAGATGTTGCGGGGAGCTTCAAGCTCACGGGCCAATTTAGACGCGTAGAGTGGTTGTTATTACACCTAGTGGTCAAAATGGAAACTGCAACAAGCAGTAATAAAGGAATCTTGCTGCCCCATGCTTGTAAACAGAACAGTTAATGGCAGGGTTGCCAGATGGCTATTTTATAAATACCAAAAAGCTACCAATATCATGTTTTAGAGCAAGTAATCTAATTAATTTCCACCAAATAAAAAATGTAAGTTTGAACACTGTATCTATGAATGTGCAAAACTGTTTCTTGTTGGTACGTAAGAAATGCATGTATACTATGGTGAGATGTTTGTCCCACACAGAGGTTGAGTAAAAAAGAGAAATCATATTTCTCTGCTATAGTGCTCACATTTGTTGGGTTAGTTTCAGTTCGTTTGTATGGTTTGATTTGTATGGTTGAGCTAGTTGGGATGGAAATTTGGCTGAAACCTGGCAATCCTCGTTAATTTTAGCTTTACTTTGTTCGTACCACACATAATATGGTGACAGGAAACACACCTGTTGTGCCAAAGGTTCATCTAAAACAGCGCAAAAGGAGATACTAGAGTGTATTCAGGATGACTGTATATTGTTGACACTTGTTTGCCTATAACCAGGTATTACCATGCCTATTAAAATGTGATGACCTCTTGACTTAATTTTGTAGTCGTTATTAATGTTATCATGAGCCTCTACTGGAGAAACGAATTAAAGTATTATTTTAGAAGAATCCAACATTTACATAAAAGCAAGCAAGAATGAAATGGCCTGCTGTACCCTGAACAGAACATAAGAGTTATACCCAGCATTTAGCCAGCTGGAGACTTTTCTATATAAATTTGTTACTCGGGACAGTAATATTACCAGTTAAGTAATGTTTAAAATATTGAAATGTCTTCTTTTTCTCCTCAGGTGCACAGAGAGGCAATGTACACAAGTCGAGAGGCTCCTCCTCTGATACGTCAGACATCAAACAGCCCATCTATGCCTCCTACTCCCCACTCAATAACTGCTTTGCCTTCGCGCATCCCTTTTGGCCCCCGCTCATCAGGAGGAGGGGCCACCATGCCTCGTGAGAGAGCAGGCCACCCACTGGCAACATCCACCCGTTCAGCTTCGCCATGCCCCAGTGCTATCCTTGAACGGCGCGATGTCAAACCGGATGAAGATGTCTCTGCCAAAGGCATGGGGAGAGGAGGAGAGGCAATCTACAGTGATCCCTTTCTGTTACATCACCATGCTCCTCCCTCAGAAACACTGGACCAAGGCTACCATAGAGCTTCTATCCGTTCTTATGGCATTTCTGGGATGAATATGGAGCCAACAGAGCATCACTCGCTATATCGACAGAAAAGTTGGAAGACTCCACCTCCATCGCCGCAAAGGATGGGCGAGATGAGGGTAATTGACATCCAGGCTAGCCAATCACAAGGCACTTTGGGTCTTGAAAGATCTTCACCAGTCAGACAATCTTTTAGAAAGGAAGGGCCTATTGCTGGGGATAAGGGCAGGAATACAATGGGGTCCCCTGTGACCTCTGATCTTCAAGGCCATGGTCTGCCAGCACCGTCTGGTGAACCTCAGACAAGGTAAGTGTGCTTTCGGGATAAACAAGGGCGGGGACCTGCGCAGATATAACTGAACTTGCATCTCCTTAACAACATCATGCAATTATGCATACTAACCTTAAATCAGGGCTATAACCCAAAATATTCTTCCATAACAAACTGTAGGGGAAACGGGTTTGTTTAAACAGGAAACGCTAGAAATGCAAGGTACATACCCGCAATATAGGTGCTTCATTGTAAATTGAATTGATCAGTCTCATTAAGTCTGATATCCCCTTTTTATTTAACAATTTTAATTAGAAATTTAAATAACAAACTTTCAAATAGGTCAAAGTTATTGAACTCTTAAATTTAGCAGGGAGAAATAATAATCAGTGACTTGGTTTATGAAGGCTTTTTGAATAGTTTGGCGTCTTGCAGTATTAAAGTTATAACCTAAAAAATAAAAATGTTCAGTAAAAACATGGTGTTACTACAGAGTGAGAGTGCTTGCAAAGATAGAGAAAGATCAGTGAAAGGACAGAAGAAAGGTTCTTGGCTTGTGCCAACTCCATTTATTTAACAGAATGTTGATTTTAAGGGCAGTTTACAGATTCAAAATCAGAGTAGTTGAGACTATACACAACACTAGTAAACAATTCTCTCTTTTACATGCGTGCGCAAGATGGCCAGATGTTTGTCATCCGATCATCACGCTCATCTGTGCTTTTTGAACATCCCATTTCAGATTGAATGCTCCCTTTGCTGTTATAATAATCTCCACTCTTCTTGGAAGGCTTTCCGCTAGATTTTGGAGCATAGGTGTAGGGATTTGTGCCTATTCAGCAATACGAACATTAGTGAGATCAGGCACTGATGTTGGGTGAGGAGGTCAGGGGCACAGTTGGGATTCCAGTTCATCCCAAAAGTGTTCAGTGGGTTTGAGGTCAGGGGTCCGTGCAGGGCAATCAAGTTCTTCCACTCCATCCATGGTAGACCATGTCTTCATAAACCTCACTTTGTGCACAGGGGCATTGTCACGCTGGAACATATTTTGACCCCTTAGTTCCAAGAGAAAAGAAAAAGAAAATGCTATAGTATACAAAGACATTCAATACATTTGTCTGCTTACAACATTGTAACAGCAGATTGGGGAAGGCTCCTGTGTTCATGCATTAATTCATTCAGTTTTTAGTAGGCTTGGGACGATTGACGATTCAGGGACAATGGGAAGATTTAAATGTCCGGTCGAAAAAGTTGTCTGCAGCTATAATATCGACAGAAATACAGTGTATCTTATTATTTCACTTTATTTTGCATCCCATATGAACTTTAATAACCTGTTACCATACTTAAGAGCAGAGCAACAAAACATCTTAACTTCCCTTGTCCATGCTGTTTAACAAACAAAGCAGTGAATGTCTTTGGTCTCAAAATACGAATGGAGATTTTAATTAGGCACGGTGGTGTGGTGGTCTGTCGCCTCACAGCAAGAAGGTCCTGGGTTCGATCCCCGGGTCACCCAGGGTGCCTTTCTGTGCGGAGTTTGCATGTTCTCCCTGTGCATGTGTGGGTTTCCTCCAGGTGCTCCGGTTTCCTCCCACAGTCCAAAGACATGCAGATTAGGTCAACTGGCTACTCTAAATTGCCCGTATGTGTTAATGCGAGCGTGTGTGGCTGTTTGTCTGTGTTGGCCCTGTGGTGGACTGGCGAAATGCTCAGGGTGTACCCCGCCTCTCGCCTGAAGATGCTGGGATTGGCTCCAGCTTCCCTGCGACCCTGATGGATAAAGCGGTATAGACAATGGATGGATGGATGGATTTTAATTAATCAAAAGACAGACAAACGTGCAATTGAGTAGCAAACTGAGTAGCATTGATTGGATATTTCACTGATGAGCGATGTGAGCTATTCTGTTCTAGTGGTCCCAGCACCAGGGTTGGACCAGAGAGAAATGTGAGCTTGTGCTTTGTGGCTATGAGAAGAATGAGAGAATGAACGAAGGCTGGTGGATTCTTGGTGATGGTAGTGAGTGACTTATTGGGTTACGTGCTTTCAGTAACTGATAGGGGTGTACTAATAAAAATGAATTGGATCTAACCACATCCATAATTTATTTGTACAGTACTTTTACCTTGTATTGGGTCAAGTAAAACCCTGATATCATGACAGACTTACTACTATGATGTAGTTAAAAATAGTTCTATTGAACACATTTATATATAGATGAAATATTGAAATATTCTAAAGAAATATTAGAACTTTTTCACTAATCAATAGCCGTGCAAAATCAATCTTCCAACTATCTCTCAATAACATTTTTGCTAATTAGTGCCTATTCGTTAGTAGGTGCCACTGTATTCCTTTAAGCTGCTGCTCATGCAGTGTTGTATGCTGTTAGAGGAGAGGGCTAACAGTCAAGGCTCTCCTTTACACCCAAACAACAGGAACAGTTAGGGATGGCTATGGCATCTTTGAAATTCAAACTCTTGACCTTCTTCTGCCTATCGGGTAAACACTTAACTTTACGTTTGTTGATCATTAAAAAATGAAGGCAGACACAAGTCTCACCAGCTAAGTAATTTACTCCCCACAGTGCAGCTGATATGGCAGTTATCATACTGTGAATTTTTATTACTGTTGCATGTAAAGCATGCGCGTGCACACATAGTGAGTAGTGAGCATGTACATCTGTGTTTGCTGTCTCTCCAGAGAGAGAATGAGGGCTATGGAGGAGCAGATAGCCAGTCTGACTGGCCTTGTGCAGCATGCGCTACTAAAGGGTCCCAGCATTAACAGAGATGACAGGGAGCATGCCAGGTAAGCAGGGCAGTGTGGGTAGTGTAGTCTTGTATGAGTACCTTGCATAACTACTAACGATCAGCATGCACTGGCTGCTCACACTAATTCGTGGACGCGTGTGAATATTTGGGCTTGTTCTTAAGTAACTCAGTGTCATGTTGTATTTTTGTGGTGGTGGTTTTGTATTTTTGTTATATGCTGTAATTCCTGTTATTTCAGTGAGCGATTAGTGAAGTCGGGATCACCTGTTCACATCACATCAAGCACAGGTCAGAGATATCGTTCTCTAGATTTCAATTACTCTTTGTCTTCTTTGTTTTCTTGCTTATTCTTTTTTCTGTCTATTCTTCCTTTCAGTGACTACATGTGAACTGTATGAATGAAAACAATGAATGAAACAAGTATTGGTTCTTGCATAGTTTGCTGCAGTGTTTTTAGATCTTTTTGTCAGATGTTTCTATGGTATACTGTAGTATAATTACAAGCATTTCATAAGTGTCCAAGGCTTTTATTGACAATTACATTAAGTTTATGCAAAGAATTAATGTTTGCAGTGTTGGCCCTTCTGTTTCAAGACCTTTGCAATTCGCACTGGCAATGCTGTCAGTCGACTTCTGGGCAAATTCCTGACTGATGGCAGCCCATCCTTTCATAAGCAATGCTTGGAGTTTGTCAGAATTTGTGGGTTTTTGTTTGTCTACCCACTTCCTGAGGATTGACCACAAGTTCCCAATGGGATTAAGGTCTGGGGAGTTTCTAATGGACTCAAAATTTTGTTGTTTTCTTTATTTATGGATGTGTTCTTCGGCAAAATTGAGAGTGAGCCAACCCCCTTGACTAAGAAGCAACCCCACACATGAATGGTCTCAGGGTGCTTTACTGTTGGCACGACACAGGACTGATGGTAGCGCTCACCTTTTCTTCTCTGGACAATCCTTTTTCCGGATGCCAAAAACAATCGGAAAGGGGATTCATCAAAGAAAATGACTTTACCCCAGTCCTGAGCAGTCCAATCC
This sequence comes from Parauchenoglanis punctatus, assembly GCA_030068025.1. Taxonomy (NCBI): domain Eukaryota; kingdom Metazoa; phylum Chordata; class Actinopteri; order Siluriformes; family Auchenoglanididae; genus Parauchenoglanis; species Parauchenoglanis punctatus. The sequence goes on along the minus strand of JAQQZU010031131.1, from coordinate 6,087 downwards.
CTGTACCTTTTGTTTTTCTTGGAGAGAAGTGGCTTCTTTGCTGCTCTTCTTGACACCAGGATAAAAAAAGTCTTTGCCTCACTGTGTGTGTAGATGCACTCACACCTGCCAGCTGCCATTCCTGAGCGAGCTCTGCACCGGTGGTGCCCTGATCCCACAGCTGAATCAACTTTAGGAGATGGTCCTGGTGCTTGCTGGACTTTCTTGGGGACCATGAAGCCTTCACAACAATTGAACCTCTCTCCTTGAAGATCTTAATGATCCAATAAATAGTTGATTTTAGGTGCAATCTTACTAGCAGCAATATCCTCCCCTGTGAAGCCCTTTTCCCTGAAAGCAATGATGACGGCACGTGTTTCCTTGCAAGTAACCATGGTTAACAGAGGAACAGGAACGATTTCAAGCACCACCCTTCTTATAGCATCCAGTCTGCTATTCTAACTCAATCAGCATGACGGAGTGATCTCCAGCCTCGTCCTCGTCAACGCTCTCCCCTGTGTTAATGAGAGAATCACTGAAATGATGTCAGCAGCTCCTTTTGTGGCTGAAATGCAGTGGAAATGTTTTTGGGGGATTAAGTTCATTTTCTTGGCAAAGAGGGACTTTGCAATTCATCTGATCACTCTTCACAACATTCTGGAGTAAATGCAAATTGCCATCATAAAAACTGTGGCAGCAGACTTTGTGAAAATTAATATTTGTCATTCTCAGAACTTTTGGCCACGGCTATCACATATATTATGGTAATAATAATTGTGCTTAAAAAACACGGCATAACATATGTTATGGTAATGGCACTTTTCCATTGCATGGCACCAGCTTAACTTGATTCTGCTCGCAGTAGTTGGTTTTCCGTTGTGACGCCACACAAAACTACATTGATGTTATGTTCAACACGTCTATATTTTTATTAATACTGCTTTTCTTCATGCACAGAAACAATAAATAAAAGTAAAATCATGGCTCATTATAGCGTTGCAGCGTGAGGTGGCATAACAGTAAAATCACAGGGCTTCCAGTTTGAGAACACATGCACACAATAGGCACTTATTATTTGGGGAAGGTTTTGCCCCAGGTAACTTATTTAAAATCAGCCAGCTTGTACTGATCTTTTGCCATTGAACACCACACTATACTTTGGTAATATAATTGGTAATGTCATGGGTTGACCAAGGTTTTGTAATAAATTAAACATTTTGGCGTGGCATTACTGGGACCGATGCAGGATTCTGTTCATCTTACAAAAAAGTCAGGGACTCGGCTGGTTTCTTATGAAGGCAGGAGCTTCGATTTGTGGTTTGCTGTCATATGCTTACTGAAAACAGAGAGCAAAGTGTAGAGTGCTTGTTTACTAATGGGTTTTTATTAACATACGGATAGGCAAAATATCAATGCAGACTGGCTAATGTAAATGAGTTACCCACAACAAAACTTCTCCGTAATTAACATTTGCAGAGCGCGGACACGAACCCATATCGCTAGCACTGAGCCTTAACCACTACACCACATGTAGCATTTACAGCTTGACTTTTTTTGCCGCTTGTAAACTGATGGTACTTTTTATGCCGTTACCCTTGCGCGACATTCTGACAGTTTGAACGCTGCTCTTTTTTTGCCTTTTTTTTTTTTTTTTAAAGAAAACGAATTAGAAGGAAGTTGTCTGTTAGTCTAGTAATTAGTCTTTTTGTCTAGTAGTCGAGTAGAGTTGAGCCGATATCATGCAGTGGAATAGGACCATAATTTACAAAATCACCATGTACACACTTTCATTCTCTTGCAAAAATGTGCTGCTTCAAGCATTGTGTCATGACTCATTGTGTCAAGTCATGACTCATAAGGAATCCATTATTGGCCAACAGTTTTCAAGTATTTGCTTCAGTGCTAACACAATACTAAATCTTAGATGTGTTCATATGTGTGTAGCAATTTAATGCACATGGTGGGTTTATATAGGTACAGTGGTTTGCAATAGTGTTCATGCCCTTAACCTTTTACTTTCACAGAACTAAAATGGACTTAAATGAAATTATATGTCATGGATCTACACGAAGTAGCCCATAATACTAATAATAATATGGCATAATAGCACTGGGGAAAGATTTATATAGTTTTCCAAATTATTTAAAAATAAAAATTGTTAAAGTTGTGATTGCTTACATGTCGCTATGAAAACGCCTAAGAAAATGTTGTATCCAGTTGCATATATCAGCATATAAGCTGCCTAGGGTGAGTAAGGGGGACAGAGGCCAAGTGTAACTCTGAAGGAGATGGAGAAACTCGGATAAAAGAAGCTGTACACAGGACAACCATAGTCTAGATAATCCACAACGCTGGGCTTTACGTTAGAGTGGTGTGCCGTACGAAAGCCCATACTCAGCAAACATGTGGACAAAAGTTTTCTGATCTACTGAGACCAAAATGTAACTTTTTGACTTGGCATATAGCACTTTTCATATAAACCCATCAATGTTCATCACGCTGAGAGATTACAGTAAGCATTACCATTGGCCTGTTTTTGGGATATTTGTCCGTGAGTTGTTTTGATAGCTCCTGAGGCCTCGGAGTGTGTTTAGATTAAGATCATGTGACACTTTATTTGCTCACAGGTGTACTCCATTCAATTAATTTTGTGACTTCCGATGGCAATTTAATGATGGCGACTAATCTTATAAATGAATTTAGGGATTCATACCAGTTATGCACATATGAATCCTTATGCAGTAAGAACCTTAATGTTCATTTGGAAATAATTTTGCAAATTATACAGAGATTTTTTTTTTTTTTTTGGCCACTTCAATATTATAGGCTATTTTATGTAGATTCATGACATAAAATCTAAATAAAGTCTATTTGTTAGCATTACAAAATATGGAAAAGCTCAAGGGGTGAATGCTTATTCAAGTCGACGTACTTCAAATAACCTTCAATAAACAAAAGTATTTTATAGTTTCACAACTAGATTTACTCATTATTTAATGAGTGTCAGATGCTTACATCCTTGGTAAAATTACACCGTTATATCCAGCTAGTCAATTTAAATTGGCTCGAAAATGAAAGTCGGAATATTTAGTTCAAATGTCCTTTCCATAAGCTTATTCAGATAGAAATTTAATTAGAATGTCCAGTTAGAAATTGAGACATTTATAATTTGTACCAAAAATAGCGCAACATTAGCATTTTACAAGCAGCATTTAAAGGTGTTCATGTTATTCAGTACTTTCAGGTAATAATGTCACCACTTCTAAATCTGTGCAATGTATGTTAGTCTTTAAAACCTGAAATCATAACTGATCTTGTTAGTTTATTTCCTTGCTCATTCAGCACGCAATTACTCTGTATAAGTATTGTTTTCCGTACCCTTCTGTTGACATTGACTGTTGGCCACCTCTAAACGTTTACTCCTGGGACATATGTGTACATAATCAAAATTCATATTTGTGCCATATTGCCCCTCCCTCTATCTCTCTCTCTCTCTATCTCTCTCTATCTATCCCAGCTAGTAATGTTTCTCTCAAAAATAGATCATGTTATGAGGAAAAAACCTCATAGTGTGTTATAAATTCCATGTCATATTGTGTATTTGATCTGTTATAGTGGTACAGTCTGGTTATACATATGAAAGTGCTGGAAGAATGCTTGATTTTCAGTTTCTAAAAACTGTATGAACCCTGAACATTTGTTGTGGTCATTATTCTTTCTAAGTAGATATACAGGTTTACACACCTTATTGCCTAAGGCAGTCTGTTATGTGTAGGCTAATTGTCTTCTGGTAAGACGAATGTTACCCAACTGGCTGAACTGGACTGATCAACAAACTTTTGCTTATATACATTCAGTGTACACTTTAATAGGAACACTTGTACACCTGCTCATATGCTCATTATGTTATCTAATCAGCCAATCATGTGGCCGCAGCAAAATATATTAAATAATGCCGCTACAGGTCAAGAGCTTCATGTAATGTTCACATCAAACTATGAGAATGTGGTAAAATGTGATCTCTGTGACTTTAACCGTGGCATGGTGATTGGTGTCAGATGGGCTGTCCTGTTTCTGTCCTGTGTCCTTGATAGCTTCAGATTCCTGTTCTTGGATGACAGGAGTGGAACCTGATGTGGTCTTCTGCTGTTGTAGCCCATCTACCTCAATATTCAACTTTTTGTGCACGCTAAGATGCTTTTCTGCTTAAATTAAATTGATTAAATTATATATCCTTTCTGGCAGCTTGAATCAATCTGTTCATTTTCCTCTCTCCTCTCTTATCAACGAGGCATTTCCACCCACAGAAATGTCCTTCTCCCAGTTTTTTTTGTTTTTTTTTGCACCATTCTGTGTAAACTCTAGAGACAATTGTGTATTAAAATCTCAGGAGAGCAGCTGTTTCTGAAATACTCCAACCATCCCATCTGGAACCAACAATCATGCCACAGTTTATACAAGTTTTAAGTGTTATTTACTTTTAGACTATCTGTTCCTAATTTTGCTCACCCAAACATTGGGTGCTCTGCCACCAAAAGGTACTATGTTCTCAAGTTGTTTAATGCATATAAATGTAAAAATCAGGAAATGAAAGCTGAACTCCTAATGTATTAACAAATTCATTTTTTGATCTCAAACCCAAATGTCTTCAGTTGTAACAAAACCAAAATAACTGGCCTTGTGTTTTCAGTACTTTCAGAGGGGGCTGCATGTATAATGTATGTATATGTGTATGCATGCATGCACTTGTGTGTATGCTTGTGTATATACATAAGTATATGGTCAAAAGTATTTTTTTATGGACACCTGACCAACGCACCCATATTTGGGCCTTCCTCAAACTGTTGCCACATTGTTAGAATCACAAAATTCAATGACCGCATGACAGTGTCTATTAACACAAAGTCCATGATGACATAGTTTGCCAAGATTGTAGTGGAAGAATTTAAGTGGCCTTCACAGAGCCCTGACCTCAATGCCACTGAGCACTCTGGAAATGCATGAGAACACTGACAGTACACCAGGCCTTCTTGCTCAATATCAGTGTCCTTGTGGCTGAAGGTGCACAAATCCTTGCAGCCTTGTTCCAAAACCTAATGTGAAGCCTTCCCTGAATAATGGAGGCTCTTTTAGCAGCAAAAGGGGAGACCACCTTTGGAACGGGATGTTCAACAAAAACATACGAGGCTGATGGTTAGGCGTCCACAAACTTTTGGCCATATAGTTTATATGTTTATTGTAAGAGTTAGATCACTGATGTTTTGTTGTTGTGGTTTTTTTTTATCTGTATTTAATCAGCAGGTTCTTCCCCAGTGCTTGGAACCAAAATTGTCAAGGTTACACCTGAGAGTAACTCCGTCCCAACTCCTCCCATTAGTAGCATCCCTCTACAGGTGAACCTCCTACATTTCAGGAAGAATGTCTCTGGGCTACGCCTCCAGTTGCAGCAGATAAGACAACTCCAGGTACTGTAAAGTGTCAGTAAGTAAATGGGTTGATCATTTTGTACATACAAAATGTGATGTGCACTACTGCTTTTCCGTGTTGTATTTGTGTTATTGTGTCTGTGTCTGTGTGGGTGTGCCTTTTGCAGGTGCAGAATCAGGAGTGTGTGCGTGCTCAGATTAAACAGGCAGAGCAGGAAATCAGTGCGAGGCTGGCTGAAGTGTTGAGAAGACAGGAGGATCCTGCACAGAGACAACGAGCTCTGGTGGAGGAAGAAAGGCACAAATATCTCAACATGGAAGAAAAATTTCTTACACAGTTAGGGTGAGGCACAGAGCTCTCAGTTGTACTCTGCCTACCATGGAAGAAAACGATATAAAAAACACTAAGCAAAAGGTTATAAAGTGCAAAAGATATCGAATGAATTTGTCTTGTCATTTACAGCTGACAAAATTCACACTTTGGATTTTGGTGATACTGTGAATGAATGGGACAAAACAGACTTCAGAATACATATCACTGCACAACAAAGTTTTTGCTTCTTGAACACTTGGGTGTTTCTTATAGTTTTTTGGGTGCTGATCACGAATATCACATCAAAATTTACCCATCACGTACCGTTTCAGAGAAATCTTCAGTTGGCTATGCAGCACACATGAAAGA
>JAQQZU010031041.1:0-25817 GCA_030068025.1 Parauchenoglanis punctatus | reverse complement strand
AAAAAAAAAAAAAAAATATATATATATATATATATATATATATATATATATATATATATATATATATTTCCATCATCAATTTATTTCCATCATTTGTTAACTATTTAGCATGTTATTCTGTTCCATTACACAGAGCTCGATGTCACATTGTCTCTGAAATATAGTCTGCAGTCATGCTCATTATTTTCTGGGAGCTTTCTGATTGGCTTCGCTTCCTGATGCGTCAGAGTCGGAATCTCCTTCCACCAACTGAGCGCTCAATGTCAGCACGCAGTCCCAGCTCTCCATCCTCTGTTACCCACAGGGTGAACCTGCCTGAAGGTCACACAATCAAATCTCCATCTTCCCCCCTCCTCCCCTTCTTCCACCTTCTCTGTCCTTCTTTTTCTTTTCTACAAAACAAAAACCCTGTGATGTATCTACTACTTGACCTTCAGCCATACCAGGTAAATGCTTTTGTTGGTTTGACTTAATGACAAAATTCTCTTTCTCTCTTTGTCTGTCTCTCTCTCGCTCGTTCAGTCACATACACACAAACACACATTTGGATAATCAGTAGCCTACATTAGGCCACCCCAGTCGAGTGGAATTTGATAAGGCTTGGATTTCACTGAAGGATTTCTCGGGATAGGAAAAGCACAGCTGCAGACAGCCTCCTCCTGAATCAGTAATCATGTGGAAGCTGGTGGAGCATCCATCTTGAAGCACCTCTCGTCTGTTTATTCTGGTGTCGCGAATCCAGTGTACAGATTTGGAAAGTCCTCCAAAGAAGGCTTTGTCATAGCAAACCTCAGATATATTTGACTTTTGTATTTATTCTTGACAGTATACACCATGTTTTTTCAGGCTCTAGGACAAATGAACACATGAATTCTGGTGATCTAATGTACCACTAAATGCATTTGCACATTCCCTCGCTGATTGAGTTGACCAGATATATTGGATTCACTCTCATATGTGGTGGAAAATAAAAGCAATAAATAAATAAATAAATAAATAAATAAATAAATACAATCCTATTTGCTCTTATTGCCGCCCGTTCCGAAGGCGAGGCTCTTCCAGCTGTTGTGTATCAGTGATGTCTCTGCTTGGAGAAGATGTTGGAGAGCTGAGATGCGGTGGGGTTCCGCGGTTTCATCCCTCTTACCGCATCGCGACGCGTCAGTCGGCCACAGACCATCACATTTCAGACAGGCTTTGACGCAATTAGGTAGAGGCGTCTGAAATATGTGCATATCTTTCTTTTTCACGCCAAAACTGCATGTTACTCCAATAACCAGTGTCCAGTTTGGTTGTTTACCTGTTTACCTGTACCCCGTACTAGTGTTTAATTCTTTTTATGGTAACCTGGAATTATTTAGAAGGTTACACTTGTCTTTTTCCATGAGGTAAGAAAAGGGCGTGGAGGAGCCTAGACATCACAATGACATCCGAAATTATGCCGAAATAAGACATGCAAGTGAGGCTAAATAAAGAAAAGGAAAAATCTCTTACCCCCATTTCAGACGGCGTTTATTTGCAGTCGATCAGAAATAAAGATGTAGAGAACGAGGAGGAGGAAAAACCCTTCAGACACAAGCAGATGCTCAAAAAATAACTCAGTTAAATGGGTAAGCCATTCCTTATATCGTGTATAATAACAGAAACGATCGAGCTCACAAAGAGAATGCCGTTACACAACAGCACACCGGGTTGTTGGTATTATAGCTGGAGTATATAAGGTGAGGAGAGGAGGAGGAGGAGGAGGAGGAACAGGCGCGATCGCTGAAACAGGCGCGAGCGCTGCTGCTGAGAATGAAGAGCCGAAGCGCTTCTGCTGTACTGGGATCCCTCCGCCGCAAGGGCCGCCTCACAGCCGCTCACTCCGCGCCAGAAAGAAGTTTCCAAGACCAGCTTATGCTTCTGATGAAATGCACAGGAATCCTATCTACACTATACGTCCAAAGGTTTCTGCAGCCCCGACCATCACACCCATATGTGTTTACTGAACATCCCATTCCCAGATTTATTCCCCTGTGCAGTTATAACGCGCTCCACGCTTCTGTTTGGCTTCCCACTAGCTGTCGGAGCGCAGCTGTGGGGATTTGTGTTCATGCAGCTACAGGAGCGTCAGTGAGGTCAGGCGCTGATGTTGGGATGTCGAGGAGGCTCCAGTTCCAGTTCATCCCAAAGGTGTTCAGTGGGGTTGAGGTCAGGGCTCTGTGCAGGACACTCCAGTTCTCCCACTCCAACCTTAACCTGAACACCATGTATTCATGGAGCTGCTTTGTGCACAGGGGCATCGTCATGCTGGGGGCAGGTTTGGGCCTCTGAGTTCCTGTGAAGGGAAATTCAGATAGACATTCTGTGCAAATGTGTGCTTCCAACTTTGTGGTAAGAGTTTGGGGAAGAATCACATATGGGTGGGTTTGTCCAGGGTGCACATAGTTTTGGCCATATATTGTAACAAAGGCCCTAACATTAACTAGTTTACATTTTCTTGTTTATTTAATTTAACATCTATTAGCCTAGCTGATATATGATGTAAATTACAAACCCTAACTCTAGGAGCAGATATTATTAGTTTAGCGAATAAATAAAGGTGATTTATTTATTTGTTTGTTTGTTTAAGTTTTGTTACAGCACTGACAATCACAATCCAACATTATTAGTGTTATTGGCTATACTTATTAGCACAATTGACTGGTCCCTAGAATGGCTTTGTTTACGTGTTACATGTTTACAACAAGTACCATTCCTCTAAATGAGAACAATGCATCAAGGTCACACCAGGTCAGGTTAAAATGGAAATAACACACTCTGTTAAAAAGGTCACCAGTGTTGAACTTTTAATGAAACCAACATTGACTTATGTGTGCATCAGCCAGTAGCGAGGCATTGATCATTCAAATTGGTTTTGAGAAAGATGAAGCATAAATTAATTGCATCTGTCAGCTTGCAATTCAAAGCCGTGTGCTCCAGAGCTTAAAATATATACGCGTTGCTCATGGGAAGGCTCTCTGCAGTGTGTGCAGATAAAATGCATATCCACCTACTCTTGTTCTCCTCCTACAAAGAAGCTTAACCACTTAACCTTTTCAGCAATGTATATTAATGCACCTTCTGGCAAATGCCAAAAATTGGTTGTGACCGTAGCTTAATGCTATTAATACTGTGCACATTTACTGATCACTTTGTCTCCCTGTTAACTAACATTTTCCTCCCTTAAGTAATTTACCATACCAGGATGCAACAAAATAAAAGTCAGGGAATGAGAAACTCTAAATAGAGAATGTGACTTTCTGTTGTGTTAAACAGCTTGATGTAATTCTGCAGTTCATGGCCAGGGATCATAAAAAAAACTATTCTAAAGCCCCACATAAAAAAACAAACAAATAAACAAAATAAACAGACAAAAGGACTGTGTACCCTTCCCAGATCAGGCTTACCAGGACACATCACTGGAGCCAGGGCACATTGGGCCTCGTTTATCAAACTGAATTATTTGGTGAACGTGAAAATCACCTAATTCCTGAAAAACATTCATATCCTACTTGCGCTTCTGAATGTGTGTAAATTTATGCATGAGAGGACTAATGTAAGCCTCAACTTTAAATAGTATGATCTGCAGAGATTACACAACAGTTTTACAATAAACATTTTATTGGGATAGAAGTGAGTCAAAATAACTTCCACTTCTGCCTTTCTGCCTTTTGACCTTTTCTTTCACATTAAGTCACATTAATGGTCACTTTGCGTTTCAAAGCCTTCTGTGTGCTTGACCTTTTATGGAGCTTTGTGAGAGTCACTAAACACAAATGAGCTGTGCTACGAACACACTTTGCATTTTATGAGTAATCAACATACTTTTGTAAATCCAGTAGAAGGTTTTTGTGTGGTTTGGCTTATGCCAACATTTATACACAACTTTACTAAAAGATTGAAAAATTAAGCCCATTGTGTTTACAGAAGAGCACATTGAATTAACAAGAATCTTGGGATTCTTTTGTTAATTTGAGAGGATAGCATGACCTACAACCTGCAGGTTATTTTCATATAGCAGAGTATGATTTCATGACCTCAGTTTAGAATGACGTGATTAAACCTGGGACTCTTAATGCAGAAATCTATTGACAATATACTTGACTATTAGATGTTTCTATTAGTGGTTGCTATTTTCACATTCTTATATCATTGTGTTAAAGTTTTATTCATCATTTTTCATTCATTGTCTTTCTATTGACTGATGTTTAGCTTAAAGAGAAATGCATGTTTTTAAAGGCTATTAGGGGAAAAAGGAAAAACCTGGCAACCTCAGAGGTGTGGCTACTACACAGACACTTTGGGTTTTGTTATTTTATTTTGACTCTGTTGGGATTTGAAGTTTAACACCAGAGTCAGGTTTTGTGAACACTGGTGTGCAGTCTTTCAGTGTCATTTTTACCTCTTCAGGAACTACTGAACTATAGGATGTGAATATAATAGTATGCAATTAAGTCTATAATTAATCTACATTCAGGGGAAAATATGAAATGATTCACTAGTTTGTTCTACTCCTTTATTTTTTAAACATGTGCACCACCTAAAAAAAATCAAGATATATTCATTATATTTAAATTCAATATATTCACATTTTAAAATTGGAACAATATGGCACTATGTAAGCTCTGTCATTATTCCCATTAGAACACTGCTTATCAACTCATATGATCTATGCAGAGAACAGACTTACTATCTTTTTTTTTGTATTCAGTCAGTATTATATTTGTATGTATAGTGTTCATCAAAGCAAAGTTTGTCTACATTACAGGTTATTAGGAAAGCACATTCTTCATGTACTAGCTTACAAATTTTCTTCAGCACAGGGAGGTAATGGAGTAGGCAAGTGGTATTCAGTACCATCATTCCTGACTCAGTTGGCAGTTGAAACATCTAAAGATGCCTCCAAATGTAATGTTTCACTAAGTAATTCCCCATCTTGCAGGTTACAGACTGGTTTTTATTCTAATAGGACCAAATTCAAATCATGTCTAAGAATAGTTCTCGGAATGAAACAGCAAATGACACTGATTCTGTGTTAACTAAATCTATAGATAGATTTTGGAAAACGTTCACAGGCTTTTTGAAAATGTGTCTAGCCTTGAACCTCATACACCATACAGGAATAATTGGACCATTTTTTTTATCAAGTGATGCTTGGAAATCAACTTCCTATCAGGAAATAGAAAAGATCATGGTGATCAGAGAGCAAGTGTTTAACGTAGCTTACCATTCTCTCACTTACAACTGGGGAGAACATCATATTGATAATGTATATCAAAAGGACGAGAAGGTTCCAATGATTGTTGACACTTCAGTGACATCATCTCAAATATAAGAAGGGTAACCCACTTGGTTTGTTTTTGGCAAACCAAATAAGATTTGGCATTCTCAGATAAAGAAAAAAAACCTTCCTTTTGATAGAGAAACTTTGACATTTAGAATATACAACTGATTTCTTTGGAAAATATTTAGCAATACTATCTGAATTTGAAAATATCGACTCAAAGTTAAGCTGCTGTGCCTTATCCGGATTTATAAACTCAGCTGGACCTCTCTTCCTCCTCCTTGTTGACCCAATTTGATTACACTGGTAATAATGGTGTTGTTTTTGGCATTATTAAGGAAGATAAGACAACTGTTGAACCTCCAGATCTATTAAACAGCATGTAAAATAAAAGAAAGTTAAAACTGCCTGTTCAATTATCTAGGAAAATGTTCTATAAATTAATTATTGCAATGGCGAATATAAGCGGCACTCTGTACCTTTCTACCATATTTCATCTTATGAAAAAACATTACAGCACATCCTAGAGTAGTGCCTCAAACCCCTCTTTTCCCCCAATATCTATAAGTATTCTTGGGCTTATCTGTTTCTGGCTGTCTAATGGAGGAGGTCGCGACCCCCGAGTTTAAGAGTTCATCAGCAATATCTCCGTCCACTTCTGAAAACACGAGCTGACTCTCACTCAGGATTTCAGGCTGTAGCCTAAATTAATCTCCGTTACAAGAAGAATAAAATGCTTATTCATCTGTGAATAGATACACTAATTTGATTTTTACTTTTACATTTATGGGAGCCATTGTGGTCACTGATATGGGAAACTACCACAAACTTCTTGAAGAAATATTTTGTACTCCAAGCTTCCAATCTATGGAACTTATTTCTGACATATTTCTGTGTTCTGTGGCCCATTACATGTGGAATAACCATAAAGAAACAGAACAGTCAAAAGAATTCAAAATATAGATACTTGGACAAAATATCTTCAATTTCATGTTAAAATGTAAGCTCTATGGCCTAGGATGTTTCCGCATTGTTGCAGATTTTGTTTTTGGAATATCGCTACTATCAAAATGTTTACTTGCTACTTGGCACAGAGGATTCTGGGAAGGGTGAGCTGCCCCTTTATTACAGGACACACAAAGGCAGAATACATTAAATAGAAGTCCATATGATTTAATCTTCTTGCCAAATCTGCTTACTACATTGAGCTGCCAGAAGTAAGCGAAGGTTTACACATGGCTCAAATTAGTTAATCTACAGAAGCCTTGAAGATCACAAGGAACCCACATTCAGATCACACTCTCAGTGGTAGTTAGAGAGCGTAAGAGATCATGACAACTCTGAAACAGTTTATTTAAAGACAAATGATTTAGCACTCAGTTTTGACACTGGCATTTGTTGACTGGGTTTAGATTTATACAGATTTCACTAAATCCTTCCCCAAGCCAGAATCATAATGAATCTCTTCTTGCAAACTTCACATCGACACACAGACATTTAACTCTGCTCAGTGTGCTGGTGGAATCTGTGGCTGAGGATAGAATAGTCTGGGTTGACCTTCGCAGCCTGTCACCGCATCCCCCACAAGGGAAATGAATGAAATGAATAAATGAAAAAACAAAAAAGTGAAATTCATAGAAAGCATGTTGCAATGTAATTTTGCAACACTTTTTGTGAGTCATTAGTAGTCACATGAAATGAGTCTGTACTTATCATGGTGCGGAAACATATCTTTGTGATATTGCAAATAGATACTAACCGTGTTGTAGCAAAGTTTCTTTATAGTTGTCAAATTTTAATATGGCGGCACGGTGGTGTGGTGGGTAGCACTGTCACCTCATAGCAAGAAGGTCCTGGGTTCGATCCCCGGGTCACACAGGGTGCCTTTCTGTGTGGAGTTTGCACGTTCTCCCCGTGGATACGTGGGTTTCCTCCCTCAGTCCAAAGACATGCAGATTAGGTCGACTGGCTACTCTAAATTGCCCATAGGTGTGAATGCGAGTGTGTGTGGTTGTTTGTCTGTGTTGAACTGCCCAGGGTGTATCCCGCCTCTCGCCTGATGGTGCTGGGATTGGCTCCAGCTTCCCCGCTACCCAGATGGATAAAGCAGTGTAGATAATGGATGGATGGATGGACATGCAATTTGTTACTTGTATTTTGCATCTTCTTACTTTGTATTTTTTCACTTCTTTCAAGCTTGTTGCAGCATTACCCTCCACTCCAGGCTTGAGACATTTTAGTATGTGCATATTTGCATGGTTTTTGAAATTAATATGTTGGCTAAGGGAAATTACTAGTTACTGAACTAAGGCACTTCATACAGCATCATATTTCATAATATTCTGTAATAGCAAATTGTTACTGGAGCAAATATTACAAAAGTTTGCATTATTACAAGCCTTTTTGAAGGTCGAGTGTAAAGACTGTACAGGTTTTGGAAAGCTATTAGATAGGCCATAAATACTAAATTAACACTTGGTACAGAAGCTCGTGTACAATAAGCAACACACCTTATGTTCTGCAGCAATAGAAGGTCATGCAGGATGGTCGAGCTGCAGTGGGCATGTGATCACTGAAACATTAAATTACTAAAAATTGTGATTTCTGATACAGATGTTGAGAAAAACAGCATGACTCTATAGATTTTATACCTCTATGGCAAGTTGATGGTATAATGGAGTAAGGAATACTTGACTGGAATTTATCACTCCCTGTAATGTGGTATCACATGTTTTACATGCATGTGTAAAACCCTAACCCTGTCATTAATAACTCTATAAACTGTGTTTTTACAGAACAAAATGGCTGACAACATTCAAGGTAACTCTCTCTCTTTCTCTTTGCTCACACACACAGTCCCTGAGGTCACCATGGTAACAGGAGCTAAGTAACCTTGCTCCCTAATCATGAGGCAGACAGTAATATATGGAGAAAATGAGACAGAGAGATGGATGAAGGGCAAACTGATGAGTATAGTACAAAAGTAGTAGGGAAGTGGAAAACTTCTGGTAACTGACGGAAATATTAGGCACTAATGTTTTGTAATCAGTAAACAGCAAAGTAATGAGCAAAGTCCCCCCTAATACCTAGTTACAAAGCCAAATTCAGCATGCCTGCTGTGGTTACATTTTGGTTTTAAGCCAAATGTAAAAGGAGACACCAGTAACTTGGAAGAGGTGATTTGTTGTATCTGCAACAAAACAGTGGCAAAAATAGGTTTGCTAATACAACAAATCTGAGAAACCATTTATGGCACCACCACCCAACCCAACTCACGAAACTTGGAAAGACAACTGCATCCACAGCATCTTCACGGCAGCTAGTTATTATGGAGACTTTCAGGCAAATATCTAAATATCAGCATGAGGTACACATTATTCGATAGTGTGACAGAGTTTATAGCCAAATAAAAAGTTCAGTACAATAGAAAAACCAGTGTTCAATCATATGCTGCAGAATTTTGACAAGTAATATGAAATGCCAGGAAGAACGTTTCCAAAACTTAAAATTCTAATGTATACAACCAAGTGAAGGATGACGTTCTCAAGGATTTAAAAAGAACTGGACTTTTACTCAACCACTACAGAGCTCTGGTCAAACTCACATGAGCTTAACAATACATTACCTTACCACTGACTGGACTCCACACTCAAAATGTTTAGAAATATGATATATATACCAGAAAACCACACATTTGAATGTCTTTAGTCTGCTTTGGCAAATTGGGTATTAGATGTGTATAGAATGGCCTGCATAACCACAGATAATGGTTCTAATATCATATCTGGCTATGGCTAATTTACTTTGCTTAGGTTAGCAATTGAGAAGATATGCACAGCCCATGCTCTCAAACTGTGTAGGGGTTTGGTCAGCATTTTCAACCTTAGCTGAAAAAAGAAGACAGACCTGAGAAAGGCATAGACTAATCTTCCTCAACAAAGATAAATTCTGGAGAGTTATTTAAATAATCATTTGTTAATTTATAACATTTGTGGACATATTATAAACATAAGCATTCTTAATGGGAAACAATATATTTAATCTGTACTAATTTTATTAATTTATATTTTTATTTATGTTTGTTTGTTTATAAGTATTAATATACTACCATGTAATGATGATATAATGAACAAATAGATAAATACAAAGTAAAATCCCCAGTGTTGAATTAAATCTTTCAGAGCTCACTTGATTCAAAGGAACTCTGAAAGAGTTAATTCACCTCCGGGGATTTTACTGTGTAGATGTGTTCTTTTGTGTAGGATGCCTCTACAGAATGGGGTACCAAGCAATAAAAAAATTGGTGGGCAGGTTGCTAAAACAGTTCCCTGCATAGCACACTCTGATTGATGACAGAAACATTGGGCACCCCTAACCACTGGCCAAGCTATACCAAAAAGAGCGAAGCCTCACTGACAAGATACCTTCAGGGAGAGGCACTGGTTCCCTTGGCAGATCGTCTCATGTGGTGGCATGACATCCAACCAAGATAAGCTTTGATTGCCAAAATTGCAAAAAGGTACATGTGCATTTGTGCAAAAAGCACTGCTGAGAGATTGGTGTCAGGTTGTGGCTGCTGGCGCTGCTGGCGCCGTCGCGGCATAGTTAAACACAAGTGCAGGATTGGGACACAGAGGTAAGAGCAATGATGTGTTTATTAACACAACAGCAAAGGTACATAAACGGTAGTCTAAAGAGTAATCCAATACAGAAATAGATTGAGCGATCAGCGAACAGAATCAATAGGGTAATCCAAAAGAGTAGTCAAAATACACAAAAGAGAGTCAAACACAATAATCAAACACGGGTAATACGGTTGGCTGATAACACAGAGGCTATACAAAATGCTTCGCAAATACGAAGTGCATTTGACAGTCTTTAATACCCGGCATAATCAGTCCACGAATGAAAGGCACCTGCCCTCCTCTGATTGGCTTGTAAGCTGAAGAGCAGGTGCTCATGGGAGCTGTAGTCCGAGTCTTCTCCATCGGGATGCGGAAGTGCGTGTTTCCGCAACGGAGATGAAGAGTGCACTGCACATGTGGCCAGGATCTCATGGTGCGCAGTGCATGAAGAGAAGGCGATTCATGACAGAACCCCCACCAAAGGCGCTACTCCCGGAGCGCCAAATGAGATAGCTTCTCGGCGGTCCTGGTCCAGTAGAGGCAGGCTTGTCACTAGGGACCCCCACACAGAACTTTTGTCAGAACCCGAGCAGGAACTCAACTGCGTGGGAACAGGGGAAATGCGCTGAGCGGTGAGCAGGCTCGGAGAGATACGCTGAGAGTTGAGCAGGCTCGGAGAGATGCGCTGAGCGGTTAGCAGGCTGGAAGAGATGCGCTGAGAGTCGAGCAGGCTCGGAGAGATGCGCTGAGAGTCGAGCAGGTTCGGAGAGATGCGCTGAGAGTCGAGTAGGCTCGGAGAGATGCGCTGAGCGATGAGCAGGCTCGGAGAGATGCGCTGAGAGTCGAGCAGGCTCGGAGAGATGCGCTGAGCGATGAGCAGACTCGGAGAGATGCGCTGAGAGTCGAGCAGGCTCGGAGAGAGCGACAGGAACTTGCGCTGTGACTTGAGCTGCGACAGGAACTTGCGCTGGCTCTGTGAGCACGGGAACAGTCTCTGTGACCTTGGCTGGAACTGGCTCTGTGACTTGAGCGGCGTCTGTGACAGGAACTGGCTCTGTGATTTGAGTGTCGTCCATGACAGGAACTGGCTCTGTGACTTGAGCGTCATCTGTGACAGGAACTGGCTCTGTAACTTGAGCGGCATCTGTGACAGGAACTGGCTCTGTGACTTGAGCGGCATCTGAGACAGGAACTGGCTCTGTGACTTGAGCTGTGACAGGAACTGGCTCTCTGACATGTGCTCGCAATAGAACCAGCTCTGTGATTTGGGCTCTCACTGGAACAGGCTCTGCAATCGAGAGCAGAACAGGCTCTCTGACTTATGCTTGCAATAGAACCAGCTCTGTGATTTGGGCTCTTACTGGGACAGGCTCTGAAACGTGTACGGGAACAGTTACTTGTACAGGAACAGGCTCTGTGATGAGTACTGGAACAGTGATGGGTGCTGAAATTGGTTCTCTGACTTGTACTCTTGCTTGAACGAGTTCTGTAACTTGTGCTTTTGCTGGGACAGGCATAGGTTCCATGATTTTTACAGTCTCCTTTACTTTTAAAGGGACGAGTTTAGCGACTCGAGCCAGAACAGGTGCTTTAGCCTGAACTGGAAGAGTGACGAGTGCTGGAACAGTCTCTGTGGCCATGAAGTGGACAGTCTCTGTGGCCATTAAGTGAACAGCCTCTGTGGTCATGAAGTGGACAGGCTCCTCGTGAGCAACTTTGGCTAGAGCAGGAGCGGAGCTTGGAACTGTAACTGGCACGGGCTCCGTGAAAGCGACTTTGGCTGGAACAGGAGTGGGCTCAGGGTGAGCGACTGTGACGGGAACGGTTTCTGACCCTTGTGGCAAAACCAGACTTGGGTGCAGGAGAATTCTTTGTCAAAGGCTCAGGCAAAGGTTTTGCCCCGGCGCTGTTTTAAACTCTGGTGTGGACTTGGACTTGGACTCTGACGGGGACTTGGACTTGGACTTGGACTCTGACATGGACTTGGACTCTGACGTGGACTTGGACTCTGACGTGGACTTGGACTTGGACTCTGACGTAGACTTGGACTTGGACTGGGGCTTGATACCCTCCTTTTCGGACATTTGAGGGAGCTTAAGAGTAATAGCCTCTTTTTGGTCATTAGAGGGAGCTTAGGAGTGAATGCCTCTTTTCTTGCCATTAGAGGGAGCTCGGGAGTGGTTGCCTCATTCTTAGCCTGCGGAGAGGTCTCTGACGTGCCCTTGTCGTTGCCTTTGTCTTGGTCTGTATGCTGGGGTAGCTCCACGGTGCACTCTGCCCCCCAAAAAAATTTTTCTTGGGGATTGTTCCCTCTGCGGGGCCTCTGGAGTGATCTCGGGAGCGGTTGTTTCTTTCTTTGCCTGCGGAGGGGTCTCTGGAGCGGTTGCTTCTTCTTTGGCCATTTGAGGGAGCTTAGGAGCAATGGCCTCCTTTTTGGATCTTAGAGGGGTCTCTGGAGTGGTTGCCTCCTTTTTGCAGGTATCATGAAACATTCCCAGCGCTTCACCAAAGTCTTTATGATCCTGCACAAATGGATGCTCCATGGCTATAAGTTTCTCAGCAAACGTTCGTTAGCCATCCTGTTAGAAATCGTATCATGCACTTTACCCAGATGGGGTCTGAGGGCCTAGGCGCCATCAAGCTCTCCCGAAAGAAATGGCATTGGGATCCACAACTGGATCCACGGAGATCCTGCTGTGTTTTCGTCTAGACGAAGCATTTTGTCAGGTTGTGGCTGCTGGCGCTGCTGGCGCCGTCGTGGCATAGTTAAACACAATTGCAGGATCGGGACACATGAAGAAGAGACGATTCATGACAATTGGAAGATTGTGACCCCAGTGAGATGTCGCCTTAAGCTTGAGAAGGTCAACATGCTGTTCCTTGCACAGAATTTACCTAGCCATTAAGGAGATGTTTTGACAATAGTATATTTATTTCTTATTTACAGTTTCTTTTCTGTACAGTTTTTTTTACAGTATATTTATTTTTTATTTACAGTTTTATTATTATTCTTACACTTACAAGCATACAAATTTCATTTATTTATTTTTTTCAAAGTTTCAACTATTGCTTAAACTGTCCATGCTCTATTAGATTATTACTAAGCATACAGGACTTCTATGATGGTAAAATGAAAAAAGGACAGTTTAATTGTTAATCACAATTATTTGAATAACAATTAATCTTCATTATGATTGCAACAACCCTAGTTTCATAAACTAACCATAACCCCCATCTCTTATATACATTCAACAGTCCAGGGAATCTGTGATTTGGTAAAAGAGCATGCGTAATGGCTGCACTGGCAGATGCTAAAATCATAATGCTGCTATCAGTAGGAAAACCCATGTCCTTGTTAGTGGTGCACAAACCAATACAGGCAAATCCACACTGCACACAAAAGAGCAGTTTAAAATTGGCCAGGAATTGGACACACAAAATACACAGCCTGAACTTCACTAGTAATCATAAAACCTATAATTGGAATTTTCTGTTGGAGTCAACTGAGATCAAACTTGTATTGGCCTTGCATATCATCAGCATGCTTTTTGGGGCTGTATGGCACTAATACTGAAGTTTCTGTATGCCTCACTTACTTTCTACTTTTTAATGTATATGTGGTTTTGCATAATACAGATGCAAAGGCTTATATATAACTGTTTTATGTGTAGGCATGTATGTATATACGTATATGTATGTATGTGTGGTTTAGGGGTGGGTGGTGGGGTGGGTTGGCAGGGCTTGGTCGGATCACCTAACACTGAACTGATACCACACATGCATGACAGGAGCTTCCAACACAAAAGCATGCTTTATTTTAACTAAGAAAAGTAAATGTAAAATTGTATCAGTAATGGCACAGAAACAGCCAAAGTTGAACAGATGTAATTACAACATAGCACAATAAAAAGAAGAAGAAGAAGAAAAAGAAGAAGAATTCTTTATTTCCTTTATTTGTCACATATACATTATAGAACAGTGAAATTTTTTTCCTTTGCATATTCCAGTTTGTTAGGAAGTTGGTGTCGGAGCACAGGGTCAACCATGATACAGCACCCCTGGAGCAGAGAGGCTCTGTCATGATCCATTGCTCACAGCACTCACAGCGCGCCTTGAGGACTCGGCTGTGCTTTTCACCTCTCCGTCATGCTCAAAGTGGAAGCGCGCACTTCCACATTCCGACGAGAACGACAAGGACTACAGTTCCCATGGGCACACGATCCCAACCCAGATCACAGCAAACTGGAAACAAGTGTATCCAATTCAGGACAATTACCATGTGTTCAAAAGGACTCTCAGTTTCTCTGTTTTCTCGTGAAGCATTAGTCTAGCCCTGTGTCTGCTATTGCCAAGCCTTCTAGTTTCCCATGTTTGCTTTATGGTGTTTTGGACTCTGCTCTCTGTTTTTGGTTATTGTCTCTGAACTTCCTAGTTTACTCTGTTTGCTGATCGCACGACCTAGTTTCTGTTTTGGATTACTCTTCTGCCTGCCGTTTTTGTACCTCTGCTGCTGTGCGTTTAAATAAACACATTGAGTTTTACAATGCCGTTTCCTAACCTGCGCATGTGTCCAACTAAACCCTGACGATGTGACAGGCACCAGGATTCTATTCTTCACATGGATTCTACATGCTTTATAGTGTGTTTTTGAGTTAGTGGTGAATAAGGATTATGAGAGGCAAACTGTTTAAGAATAAAAATCAAGCATATCTTTGGCAATTGTTTATACATTTGGAATATGGTGTACACATACTATATTTACAAAAAACATTATGACTGTGTATTTAGCACTTTTTTTTTATCAATGTTAATTGACCATGATCTTAAAAATGATCATATGGTGCAGCCATGATCAACCCCACAAATAATGTACAGAATTTCCTGAATATGTTTAACATGAAAGAATTGCAAATACAGTAGAATTTGTAAATAAAGAAAAAACAATTATTATTTATACATTTCTGTAAGTAGTCAACTTATTTTAAAGTCTTTATGGCTTCCTTTTCATACAAATGCTTTACAAATGTCATGACTTTTTAGTTTTAGTAAACATCCAAATTGTCAACCTAAGGTGTAGTCCAAAACAGGAAGCCATAATACCTCACAAGAACTTTGTGTAAACATGCCCTCAAATACACTGTTTGATTGCTTAACAAACAGGAAGACACTTGTTTAACTTGTGTGTTAGTGTTCAGGTGAGTGAGAGCATTACAATGTCTGGACTAGATTGGAAGTTGGAGTGGATCAGTAGTGGAGCTAACACTTATTTCTGGGGGCAGTAGTGCACCACTTATGAGGTTAATTCCTGTTTCAAAGAAGACAACTCCATCCTCCCTGAATGATTTTAGACCAGTAGCCTTCACAACACATGTCATGAAGGTCCTGAAGAGACTAGTGCTTTTCCACCTAAGACCTAATCTTTTCTGAATCCCCTGCGGTTTTGTGTACCAGCCACATGTTGGAGTGGACAACGCAGTCATATGCTGCATTCCATTTACCTCGGAAGTCGGAGCTGGGAATGACATCTCACCCAAGGTTACTGAGTTTCAGTACAAGTCAGAAAACCAATATCAGCAATTTGCAATACAAGATCTAGCCAGGTTAGCTATTGTTAGCAATACCAGTTGATAACAGCACATTATGCCATATTTTGCCCATACAGATGCCTTGCAACATATCCACAGAGAAGTTGGACAGTACTGTGTGTATGACTGACTTAATAAGACACAAATTTTGCTTTCACTTAATGTTGATGCACGGAGCAGCCATCTTGGATTTTAAAGTCACGGATGGTGAGGTTCCTCCAACTTTCCAAGTCAGAAATCCAAGTTTAGTGGGTGTTCCAGTTGACATTTATAACTGGCAACTTGGAAATCCTGACTTCCCAGTACAAATTGAAAGCACCTATATGTCTACTGCAAAAGGCCCACCCCCATTTGGACTACAAAAACACCACAGTGAAAATGACCTTCTTTGATTTCTCAAATGTGTTTTACACCATCCAACCTCTCCTGCTGAGAGAGTGGATGAGAAGAATGCAGCTGGACACATCCATGATCTCTTGGTCACAGACTACCTGTCAGGCAGACACCAGAACTTGCCAGTCTGAACACCTGCTGAGCAGCACCCTTGGTCAAATCCAGGCTTGAATAAATGCAAGCCATTCCTAGGAGATCTAGTAGTTCATTAATACAGGGCATTGAATAGGTGTTACATTTCAACACTGCATGCTCCTTTAATCCCTGTCTGGTTGGTCAAAAGCGCAATAGGGTTTTTCCAGTCACTATGGAATGCTTCTATTACTCCCATCTCCAGCATTTTACTAATTCATGCTGAACCACTTTTTGTTTGTGTATATTTAAGATACATGGCTGGCTGCACACGTCTGTGGTGAGAGGGGTCTACGTGGTGTTCTATGAGGTTTGTGCTTTTGGCCAAGTGAGAAAACATGTCCAAAAATTTGGATTGCAACTCTGTTCTCTGGGCTGGCGAGAAATTTGGGCCTGCATGGAAGAGGACAGTTTTGGACATGCTGATCCAAATTCATCTCTCTCTGCCACCACCGTTGCCTAGCTAATTAACTAAGGTTCCCTGAACAAACAGACTGCTGGCCCTATATTTTGGAATTTATGTAAAAATGTGCCTTGACTGTAGTACGTGTGCCAGCAGCTATGATTGGAAACTCACCTCAGATTGTCGTGGAAACTCATAAATAAACAGCTTACATACCCAAGGAGTGCAGAAAAAGTAGGCCTTTATTGAAACAATAAACGCCAAGAAGGTCTGCAGAGCGGTCTGAAACACTGTTCCAACTTCACAAATTTAGCAAGAAGTTGACAAATTGATGACATGTGCACATTCCTTGACCTCGCATCTGTCTGACTCCCACCAATATGTTCCTAACACCCTCAGTTTGCCTAACTAAGCTATCTAGTGTAGCCATCATTAAAATTAGTTATTACCTTTATAACCTTTTAATTTATGCTTGGTAGCCATTATTAATTAGTTAAAGATAACACATAAGAAATATGTTCCTACTCATTTTCCTATTTCTAAGTGCTTGTGACATCCCTAAGTATGTCTTCTGTGTTATGTGTGTGTGTGTGTGTTCACCATCTGTTAGTGTTGAACCCTAGTGTCTGCATTTTCGTCCCATTTTATCAAACCAAGGATACATACATGTGTTCCTATATGGTGATGCTTTTCAGAGGCTAATTTTGGTACCATACATATGCCCAAAGTTTAAGTGTGTCTAAATATGCTGTGATACATGTATGAGGATAACTATTTCCAGTATTAGAGCTACCTTTATAGCCTACACATAGTTGTTACACGTGACCATATACGTCATTGAATTGTATTTAATAATGTATACATTGCTAAAGGCTTTTTCCTAAAACTCTACAAGATCACATACTCAAAAAGATAAAGGGAAAAGGGATAAAGGAAAGGGCCAGCTCAGGCCATGAGACAGTGGATATCCAGCTCAAGCAGGATCAATGGAGTGTTTGCATTTTCCAGGGAGAGGGAGTACTTGAGAAATTCATGCTTAACTTCCGGCAAGAACTGAAAGTGGGTCCAGTGCCATGACATTGCCTTTGAAAGAATTGGTGAGGCCTTGTCAGGCACCAAAAAGTACATTAAAAAGAGTATCACTTTTTGTAAGTCATACTGGATTATGCAACGCGTTACCCGGAAGCCATGCCACTTTGCAACATTTCAGCATGCACTGCTGTAAATGCACTCTTCTGAGTAATGTCCTAAGTTGGAATCCCTGAAGAGATCCTGTCTGACCAGGGCACTGACTCATGAACTCTATGTGAGCTGCGTAAATTGTTAGTAATTAATTCAATTCACATCAGTGTTTGCCACCTGCAAATGGCTGATCTGGTCCAGTGGTTTAATCAAATACTGAAAAATATAATTCATAAATTTGTTCACAAGGATGTGCAAAATTAGGATTTCTGATCCATCAAGACCAAGACCACTGGGCTGCTCCAATGACTGCTAGACTCCTCAACTACTCCCAAGTTAAACATATGGGTTTTGGTTAATCTCGAACTACATTTTTATTGTTTTCTGGTAAATGACAGAGGTGGCGACATACCACCACACCTGGGGGAGTCTAAGTGTGGTGTTCTATGAGATTTGTGTTAGCAGATAGTCCCAAAAACACCTCAGAACATTCCTAGCATCCCTAGCATTTTCCCTAGCAACATGGTGTCATACCCTGCTCCTTACTCCACGCACAGCGCACTGTGAAGTCTCGGCCATGCGCGCGGCGTGCTCTTCATCGCCGTCGCTCTCTAAGTGGAAGCGCGCACTTCCAAAAGTTGACAGAGACTACAAAGACTACAGTTCCAATCAGCACCTGCTCCCACCCACTAGGACTGCTAAGGGGGGACAGGTGCATCTCATTTCATGGACTGATTACCCGTGTGTTATAAGGACTCTCACTTTCGCTACCACTCTGCTCTGCAAAGCATTAGATTAGCCACCGTGTTGCTACTGACGAGCGTTATACCCGTAGTTTGATTACTGTGTTTGATTCTGTTTTTTTATTTCGACTACTCTTTTCGATTACCCCATTGACTCTGTTTGCCGATCGCTCGACCCATTTCTGTTTCTTGGATTATTCTTCAGCCTAATGATTTTGTACCTCTGCCTCTGCCTTAGTGTGTGTATATATAATAAACTCAAAATGAGTTTCACTATGCCGTCTCCTCACCTGCGCTTGTGTTCCACCAAACCCCGCAAACATGACACATGGCAACATGTGCTCTCTAGGACAGCAAAAGATGGTCTCCATAAGGGACTGGGGTGGAATGAGCTGAGTTTTTAAAGGGTACCTCCAGTCCCAGGTCGTCTCTCTGGAACCACTGATGCCAGTGAAAATATGCACGAGCCCAGAGCTCTGTTGGCATTTCACCTACCTCCCAAGTCTTCTGCTAAGCTTTATCTTAAAGCATATTATTCAGTAATTACAGTTCGCTAATAAGTAACTACACTAAAATAAATTATAAATATATGCAGTTAGGAGAGTTTAAAGAATTAAAAATTAAGAATTAAAATAATTGAGATTAATTAAGAGTGTTTTGTGTGTGATGTGCCATTCATTGAATCTGAGGCTACACTTTTAGGATCCAATAACACAAGCTTCCATTTCACAGCCAGAGTTATTGATCTTGTGCAACCACAGTGTTATCCACTGTCAGATCCCTGCCCTATACTTCAATCTATTTATTCTTTCTGAGATACTATTTTTTATTCCTTTTCTCTCATGGATGGGTTTATGTTTCACATATGTTTTTCTGTCCTATTGTGTTTTACATCAGTCTCTCTGCTCCTTCTGTGTTTGGTCCATTTCCCCCTTCTTTCTTTTCTACACCAATGTATATGTAATCCTTCCTCACAAGGTCTGTATATAACTTCCATAGGAATGAATATACTAGTCCTATGATAATCCCCAAATAATCTTGTCCTGTTACTAAAAAATCAGATAGAATTCTACCACAGTTTATTGATCGTGAATAAAATGCTGCAAATTGTCATTATATTTGTTTTTATGTGATCTCTTCTACATTGCAAATGTTCATATATGAGGCCAAGAGTAGCCAAAATGGAAGAAAGCTCACTGCCTCTTTAAGCCTCAGCTGACTATGACAGCCAATCAGCAGAAAGATGATGTGCTATGATGACATTGGTAATGACCTTGTTGGAGAGGAAAATGGGAGGATGAAGGAAAGTGAGGGAGGAGGCAAAGCGGTGATAGAGCAAAAGAGGGAAGGCATGAAAGGAAGATTTTAACTGAGATGTGTAGGTTTAAAATGCATGTGCCTTCCACAGCATTGACCGATGAATACTAGGCTATCCATGTTCCTCTTTTTTCTCTTCATCTCTCTCCATTCCATTATTTTTAGTAATCTCCATAATTTTGGTAGAAGGTTTGAGGATGAAACAGTCAAATATATGTCAAGATAGATAAATGGAAATAGGGACATATGTTGTATCTCTGCACACACACACACACGTGCACATACGCACACACTTACAGAGATAACTAGCATCTCAAGGTTATTTTGTTCTATAGGAAACATCAATAGAAATAATGAAATGATAAAAGACGTGTGTGTGTGTGTGTGTGTGTGAGTGTGTGTGTGTGTGTGTATGTGTGTGTGTGAGAGAGAGAGAGAGAGAGAGAGAGAGAGAGAGAGAGAATATATGTCCCCATTTCCATTTAGCTACCTTGAATTTCAGTATCATGTTTCAATAAATCAGAAAGAATAAGCTTTCTATCACAAACTATCAGTTTGCCATCTATTAAATAGCAAATGGATTTATTCATGTAGAGATAAAAGGGGGATGGGAAAAGAGGAGTGGCCTTGTTTTGTCATTAAAAGGGGTCAGCACTGTCAACCCATATTCAGCCAACAGGTTTGATGTAATAGCTCCAGGTCATGAGTAACAGTGTTAATCCTCAGTAAATAAGAGTTTAGAATTATAATGATGCAGTTTTGCACGCATCATGTTATAGCCTGTTATAGCAGTTTTTCTTCCGTAAACAGAAGGTAAATCCCTCAAAATTAGAATTCAAACAGCTTCCATTACTAATTGATGTTTGTTGAATTAAAATAACAATTTGTCTTTAGTGCCTCATCAAATGATATTCACCAGAGCTATTTTAACTTATTTGTATTACAAGGCTTCAAAATCTTTGTATGACCAGACATTTTTCTGTCACTGCTTGCTCATCAGTTTTGCAATGAGTGAACCTTTTGAGTAGAGTCTGATTGTGTATGTGTCTGAGAGAGACATTTAGACAGAAAGAGGCATGGTTTCATTTTAGAAAACACACCATCCATTCAGATGCCAATCAGATCTATACAGAACTCCACTGCACTGGATCAGTTCGTCACACCAACATGCACCCAGTGATGGAAAGAACCAGATGAGGAGGGATGGCGGGGAAAGTCAAGTCGAGTACAGGAGAAGGGGGTGGTTGCTAGGAGACTACATCCTGAGAGGCTAATCATGTGACTGGAGATAAATGGCAAAGAAAGCAGTATCCCTCATAAAAAAAAATAAAATAAAAAAATAAATAATAAAAAATTTAACCACAAAAGAAAGGCACACATGTGCTTAAAAATAAAACCATCTTGTCAACAACATAATTTACTCCACTCAGTGTAATGCATTACAATAAGGCACACTAAGCTAAATTTACTATGATATAACATTTTTGCACTGTTTTCTGGATGAACAAGATGAGTAATTACCCATTCTTCCACAGCAAGGTTAACTGGTTGAAGTTATGGCCAGAACTGTTTCAGTCATTTATCTGCCAAAAGTTTCAAACCAAACACAAATATAAAACATCTGCAGGACTCAACCGGAATAAACACCAAACATTGAAACCATCTACACAAAACAATGTTTACAAATAATTTATTTGAAAGCCAAGTTAAACAATGAATTTATTCATAACAAAGCAGTTTTTAAATATAATGTAAACTTTAAAAGCTAAATCAGTGAGATACTTATAGCTACTGAAGAAGTCCTGAAACTTTTGTGGTTAAACCCACAATGACTTGATGGAATTATGATGTGGCCCTTGTAGCATAACCTGAATGCTGTTAACAGCAGCTATGACCAGTTCCACTGGGAATAAATTGCATTGTTGATTAACACTCTGCTTTCTGTTTTGTTTCCTACGCACCAATTAGAATGTTAACTTTTTATATTTCAGTCTCTCTCAGTGATCAAGAATGCCGTGAATGTTCACCTTGAAAGCACTGCAGCTAGATGTTTATCTAATCAATGAAATGCTGTTGGCTATTTTTCCCCATTGATTGCTGCATGTTATGTTCCTGAATCTAAACAGTGCCTGAAGCACACTGCCCCAAAATGGGATTTATACATTTGAAAATATAGCAATAATTATATAAGGCTCAATATAACAGTACTAAAACCTTAATACAACTGGTAATAATAACTTATAATGTATTGACCTATTAAACATTACTAAGCTGTGAAAAATCTTTTTATCAAAGCTTCTATATTTTAAAATGGCCTTTCTCCATAATTCAGCTTCCTTCTGGTCACTCTCCCATAGATGCTGGATCTGTGTAAAACTGACAATATTGAGGTTGATACAGGTTCTCCAATTTCAGCCAGTGAGCTCTGTAACCCCTCCAGTGTTGTAGCTGGATTCTTGAACACTTCTCTGACAATTGCTCTTCTTGCACAAGCACTCAGTTTGGCATGTGTTCTGGTGGTGCCATTTTTTCCCACTACGTTATAATGAATTTCACATTGCTTCTAAGAAGATTCAAAACTTTGCTGTGTTTTAGTAATATCTTTTTTTTCATCTATCAACTTCACCTCATAGCCTCACAGACAGTTCCTTGGGCTTAATTACAGAAGGACTGATCTGGACTGCTGTTTTAGCTGTGATGTCATGATCCCCTTCCTGCAGCAAGTGCAGCGCATCTTGAGGATTCGGCCACATGCGCTATGCTCCCGATTATCTCCGCGCTTCCGCATACGGGCGCGAACTACAAATGCGGACCACAATTTCCAGAATGCACTAGCCAAGAGGCAATTGGCCTGGAGCCAATCCCAGCATCTTCGGGTGAGAGGCGGGGAACACCCTGGGCAGGTCAATGTGAAATATTACGAATCCTTTATTATCTAGACTTTGGCTGTTTTCTTATAGGAAACATTTCTATGTTCCTTATTAAGTGTTAGGAAAAGTTTGAGTCTTGGAGTAATGTATTAGAAGAGCTCTGAAATTTGTAGGAAAAGCATCAAATGTTATGCTTTTATTTTGTCTCAGCGACCTTCGGAGACTTTTGTCTTCTTTGTTTTCTGACAGGCAAAACAGTTTATGCAAACCACTCTGTTCCTTTGTCCTACATTTCATAAAACTCTGCCTAAATCAAGTCAGAGTGACGGACACAGACATGCAGAGTTCAAAAGTTTGCACGCACATATGCAGGTCATGACATTTAGCGTGTTTAATTATACAGATATTCTCTCATTGCACTGAGATCTCTGTTAAAATTCAGCCAGCTTTTTGAATTATAGTTGAACTATAACCGAGCTGCAGTTTTCTTTTTCATTCAGCACGGGGGATGCAGACACACATATCATCCATGTAGAAGGTCTATGGGAGTATTTCTTTTGAATCATCTGCAAATAACACAAGTTCTCCAAAAGAAAAGTGTAAGAATTCACTTACAGCAGACAACTAATACATGAGTACTGAACTGAGCAACAGAAAAGATCAATTACTAACTCATGGAGAGAGCTGTAGTGATGATAACAAGATAGTAGAGATATCAACACTTAGTTAATAGAATTTCAGTGGCTCTTATTTTTATATTCATAAAGGTCAATTCAATTCAATTCAATTCTATTTGTATAGCGCTTTTAACAACAGGCATTGTCACAAAGCAGCTTCACAGATGTATATAAATTCTGAATATAAACTTATGAATCTATAAATTTATCTATATATATATCCCTAATGAGCAGCCTGTGGTGACGGCAGCAAGGAAAAACTCCCTGAGATGACAAAAGGAAGAAACCTTGAGAGGAACCAGACTCAAAAGGGATCCCATCCTCATTTGGGCCACACTGTATAGTGCAATTACAGCTAACTCACTTTAATAATACTGTCAAGTTTTGAGTGCAAGAGCTCATGGTAATTTAAGTCCTATGCCATTGTAGCAGAACTGCTCTTGTCAACTGCAGTCCAGCGCCATGTTCACAGTTCTAGGTGTATGTTGAGGCAGTTCATATGGTGCCATCCTCAAAAGGAGCAAGTGGTTTCCAAGTGGAGGTTAAATGTAGATCTGACCATTGATCACACAAATCCAAAATGGACAAGTGGTCTGACATGGCACAAACTAAGTAGTGTAATAGGAGCAGAGATACAAAATAGGTTTGTTGTCACCAAGACATTTGTCACATTTATTTTATTGTCATTTCATAAGAAAAAGAAGAGTGTGGGTTAATTTTTATATTCATTTATTATGACTGTTTCTTTTTTGCTGTTTTACTGTTGTGAAAAGTTATAGTTCATCTTCATCATGTTGCTAATTAACATTAACTGTCAGCAGAAAATGTCCTGTATCTGACACACCGAGCTGATGATTTTAAACAGAAACTTCTCCATCTTACTCTACTGTGGGCTGGTTCATTATGTGAAGTAGATGTGTTACAAAAATGTCATGATGTTGTGTTATCAACTGATAATTAAAAAAAAACCCCAAAAAAACCCAATTAAAAATAAATATCAAAGGATAAAATAATAATGAAATCTTATACATTGTAGAATATATTTTGAATGTATATGGCACATTCTTATATATATAGTATAATAAAACACAAAAGATCAAATCCCATAATTGTTCTATTTTTCTGTGGGATTACTTTCTGGACCGGTGTGTATTTCATAATGCTGCTGGAAAATGCCTGTAGTAATTTTACTCATTTCGCATGGGATAAGTGATCTCTGTAAATCGAACAGATGGGAGAGTCTTAACAAAAAACCCATGCAAACTATACACACTTCATTGTAATACACACTAATTCTGTATTACAACATGTAAATTTAGACAGGATGTATTACATAATGGTATTACATAATGGAGTTATTTTTACTTCTCATTTTACAGAAGGTGAAGAATTATGTAATATTTAAATTAAAGATTATAAAGATTTATAATAAAATATCAGAGATACTCTGGTAATACAGTGGATATTAAACGTTTACACAACCCTGTTAAAATCTTAAGAGGAAGCAGACTCAAAAGAGAATTTCCAAAACTTTAGCTTTACCAGGCTCCCAATTGGTGTAACAGAAAAGTGTTCACTAGTTTGACTCCTGATGAAGCTATCCATGGCTGGGAGAGCAAATTATAAACATAAACAAAGAGCAAAGAGGAAGTGTGCGTGCTGCGAGTTGCCCTGAGAGGCACAGCGTGAGGGGCTAATATGTGATGAGGGTCAAAATTAGCACTAAAATCACTGGAAAAAAGTAATCACCAATGGATTTTCTTATTGCCAAATAGTCTATATGAAAATGTATCTTTGTAATGAATAGCCGGGTCCAGTCCAGACTGGGAAAAGTCTGAGTCAAGTATAGCCTTAAATCTTTGTAAATTATTAGTTGTGTAAACAATGCTCTTAACATTTGATAATATAGACAAATGGACTGACAGTGAAGTCCAGTCTTTACTGGGCCTATATGCGATACAGGAAATGCAATGTGATGTTGATGCAGCTTACATTACTTCAGCATTCCTACTGGCAGTGCCAATGCAAAAAAAGAAAAAAACAGAAAAAATGCCCATTGCCAGAAAATGCTAGAAAAAAAATGTGTGTAGTTCTCAAGGGAGCTCCCCAGGGTGTAGTTCCTCTCAACAAGTCCCTATA
This sequence comes from Parauchenoglanis punctatus, assembly GCA_030068025.1. Classification (NCBI taxonomy): domain Eukaryota; kingdom Metazoa; phylum Chordata; class Actinopteri; order Siluriformes; family Auchenoglanididae; genus Parauchenoglanis; species Parauchenoglanis punctatus. Next base: position 446 of record JAQQZU010031041.1, on the reverse strand, counting down.
ACATTTTGGTTAAAAAGCTTCTAATGTGAGCTTCTAAGTTTATTTAGTTCCTTTTACCTTCAGAGACTAGTTTACATTCAGTAGTATGTATAACTACTGAGTGAGACTGCAGAATGCACACCCTGATTAACTGTGTATTGTCACCGGAAATTTCAACCATGCAAATCTCAAGTTAGTGCTCCCGAAATTCCACCAGTATGAGGACTTTGCAATGAGAGGGACAAACGCGCTGGATCTTGTTTACACAAACATTCCCAGCACGTATCGCGCAGAGCCCCGCCCCCACCTCGTCTACTCGGACCACTCTCTGTTATGCTAATGCCAGCATACAGACTGCCCATCAGATGCACCAAACCGGTCCTGAAGCAAGTGAGAACCTGGCCAGCAGGAGCCATCTCTGCTCTTCAGGATTGTTTTGAGCACACTGACTGGCATATGTTCAGGGA
>JAQQZU010030907.1:0-25890 GCA_030068025.1 Parauchenoglanis punctatus | reverse complement strand
TCACTCTTCAGATATGACGATCATCTTTTGTTTTTTCAAGCTTGTTCAAACGACTGATAGTCACCACATACTCCATACTAGAATTGTGAGTCTCGTTAGCGATGATATTACATGACATGACTGTTAGCACAAATTTCACATGTTGTTTGACAGAATCTTTTGACTGCTGGCTTCTACTGTAACAATCGCCCATTTTGACAAAATTCAATGGTTTTCCACTACCAAAACTTTAGTGCGTCAAAAATAACACATTCACATCGACAGTCAACATGATTCTCCATGATATCCCGCAGTTTCTCACAGATATATGGTTCTTCCTGGAGCTCATAAACGATAGCTTCCACAGGGCCAAAGGTCTTTTGAGGGTGCAGCTGTAGTCCGTATGTCTCAAAGACGCTCGCGATCACCTGTAGCGACTCGGGTCTGAAAAGCCCCCGTTTTATTTCATCAATGTGCGTTTGAAAATAATACTCATCTGGTTCGAAGAGACAGGAATGCTGACGCTGGCTGGGGTGGTCCACTTCGCAACCGAAACAATCTTTACGTAGTTTTTCGTCAATTATGTGTTGTAGGAGACCACATACACAAGTCTTTATGAGTTTGATGGCCTGTGGGTTCAAACATCCAACCACATCTTGTCCAGCGGGTTCACAGGGTCCGTCACCATCGGTCGGAGATAAAGCTGTTAGTGTTTCAGTCGACTCAGTCCTTTGTTTGAGTGGTAAATTCATATCCTCCAAATTTTTACACAATTTATCAAACCAATCACGCTCTTCAGCCATAACAACTTCATCTACTAATAGCGACATTAGTCAGTCGTGTGTCACACTGTCTCGGAGATGACGCTCTCTAGATAACCGTCACCTTTTTAATGTTTGTATGTCCAAACAACACACATGTCAACACATGTCCTGGTCTAAAAAAGCTGCATCTTGATGTCCTGGTATCTGTCCAAATTCTCACACTATTTAAACAATCGGTCTATCTTTTTGAAAACATCATGTAAAACAGTTATGTCTTCCCAGGGATACATCACTTTTAGGTCTTGTATGACTTTCTTCACATCATTATCTTCACTATAATTTACAATCGTGTATTTACCACTACACATGCACATGTAACCCCCAGGACACCTTTCATAATGGTTATCAAATATTGTATATTGTATATTGTGTATATCATTATGTAAAACACTTTTGTGGTATTACACTGTCCCACGACGCACTATAGACAATATCCTGGTCAGAAAATTCAAGATCGCTCCAAACTTTATTCCTGAACAATTTCAAGTCATTAGCACAGAAGGATATGTGCTGTGTGTCATCCGTAAATGACCCCCAACCTGAATCTACCGTGTATAATTTAACACAGCATTCTTCTTTGTTGAAAACATATCCACCAACACGTTCATTAGACAACATCCATTCATATTCCACCGCATCCGTTGCATTTTGAAGAAAACACCCCAAACTTTCGGGTTTTCTCTTTTTTGGTGCGAAAGTTATTTCAGAGTCAATAACTATGTCAGCGACGGGTGTGAAATCGAGCCTGTTCTTACAAACATCTCTTGTTGCAGATGATGCAGTCTTTGACGTATACCTTTCTTCCAGCATTTGCAATTCTACAAAACAATTGTCAGAATCTGTTAATCAAAAACAAAAACCATCAGTCAATCTAAAACAGTCTGTGACTCACAGTGAAACAAATAAACAAAACTTACTTGAAGTAAAGGAATCCATCCTCGTTGCCCTTTATCCTGGTGCTCTTGTCAACACTTTTTGAGACGATAAAGAAAACTGAAGTACCCCCCTTTGTATGCTAAAGGGGTAATTCAGGGGCTGGTTTTTGCTAAAGGGGTCATTCAGGGGCTGGTTTTGACCAACACTTTTTTTTTTTTTTTTTGAGACATACCCTTGAGCTATATGGTCATTAGCAATGGGCCGACATGAGGTTTGTCTGACCACCCCCAACCTCCCTGTACCATATTCAAAATGACAAACAGACACAAATCTATTTAGTGATCATTTTACACATCGTTTACGTTTAGGGTCTGTGCATAAAACATTTTTTTTACACCCCCAGGTAAAGGGAGGGTTAGAATCCAGGAACGTTTAAGTTTAGGGTCTGTGCATAAATCATTTTTTGACACCCCCAGGTAAAGGGAGGGTTAGGATCCAAGAACATTTAAGTTTACCGTCTGTGCATAAATCGCTTTTTGACACCCCCAGGTAAAGGGAGGGTTAGGATCCAAGAACGTTCACATTTAGGGTCTGTGCATAAAGCACTTTTTTGACACACACCCTGGTAAATGGGATTAGGATCCATAAATCATAGGGGGTCATCAATCATTATGATTGACAGATTGACATAAAGTACCGGATAGATACTACTTGTATAGGAGACAATCTTGGTCTCTTAGGTTTGATCTGTCTTCAGTGGGTGAAAGTTTCTTACCTCCCTGGATTTGGGGATTCAACAGAGACACAGACACAGCATGTAGGTGTATGCTCAATCCAAAGTTTATTGTGACAAAGACGAGTTTACATACAGTAGCCTGGGTCTGTGTTTGTGTGTCTGCGTGTGTTATGCTAATGAGGGTATATTGAGTATCAGGATGCGTTGTGTGTGTGCAAGTGTTGGTGTGTGTAGGTGTGGGTATGTGTATTGGTGTGTGTGGAGGGCTGCATAGGCGTGAGGGTGCAGGAAGGGAGCAACAAAGACAAATGGACTCCAACAGCAGTTGGGTGTGAAAGGTGTGAATTTCCTTCAGTTGAAATATTAATATGAAGACCAAGTTATTTGTAAGACTGTAATTCTGGTTATCACACAAAGGCGTGAGTTCATAGCTTCTGCATAGTGAAATGCTATCAGATGGGTATAGTCCAATAATTTTATCTAACACATAGCAAGACATATTTCAGCATAGTTCTTATAAATATATTCAGTGACAATAAAAGTTAAGCCCTCAGACCGAATGGTGGAAATAAAATGAACCTGCACGTGGTGAATGGTCATGTGACTGTATTGCAATGATTACAATATCACATCAAACAGACAACAGAGTTGGCAGTATGGGCATGGATAAGTAGGCCCACAGCTGTTGTAGAGTATGTGTGTAGAGGTATGTGTGTGTGTATGTGTGGGGTTGTGTAGAGGTGTAGGTGTGTGTGTGTGCACTCATGTGAGGGGGTGTGTAGAGGTATGTGTGTAGATGCGTATGGGGGTTGCAGAGGCGTGAATACAGATATTAGGTGCAGATGTCATGTTGTTCTGTAATGTTTGGCGGACAATACACAATACGACGATCCTCCCTTGGTGTGGTCAGTCTTGGGTGACCAGAACTTTCACGATGTGTGTGGGTGGCCTCATATGGCCCATTGGTTCCAACATCAGGCCCCTGTGATTCCCCAAATGCCGGGGCATGACATGGACACCCGGCCTCATGCAAACCCACAATATGACCCCTTATCAAACTCTGCCAAGTGCTGGTAATGCTGTCTAATGTGTCTACAAGGCATCCTCTGTCACAAGATCGTTATACAGAATGATACAAACACGATATAAGCTTATTCTGGAGCCATCCATGTTTTCAACAATCTTACTCAGACAGTGAACATTCTGATGATCCAAATGCTGCCTGTACAAGCACATCCCAATGAACGCATACAAAGTGTGAACTTCGTCCAAAATTTCTTCCAATCTGATTACAAAATGTTTACTAATGCTAGCACAGCATCGCACAGTTTTTCAATTTTCTCATCTTCTTCAACGATGTTCTTGATAAGAGCCATATGTTTGAGCTCATGTAGGAAGGCTTCTGTAATGTCAATGACTCTGGGTTCAGAAGCCTTGATTCGGTGTGAGTTCAATAGCCTTAGGATGGCAGGGATTAACTGCTCTGTCCCGAGTCTTTTTATCAGTTTGTCAAATGAAAAATGAATCTCATCCAGACATTCCTGCTGAGACTGACAAGGTTGATCAGCCATGACAGATGTATTTTCTTTACTCTTGTACAGAGTCTTCTAAAGAGCAGACCTGGACTCGGAGGCTGAAACCTGCGGTGAAAGATGAGGCGATTAGAGTTAGGTCCAGGGCTCAGGCGTTTAGATGGGATGTGTAGAGGAGATGAATCCTGCTAGGAAAGGCATGCAGGTGAGAGTGAGGCTGCAAATGATAAGGCAGGGCAAGGTAAATGGCATTAATTTATTTTGTACCCTCATTTTACAGATGTCTTGTTAAGGCTGAGGATAATTGAGCCTAAGCATAGGAAGAGTATGGCTTTGAAACAGGTGTGCGTGTTTGTAGTGTGTGTAGGAAAGTTTATTAAGGTTGATTTAGTCCAATGGTAACTATTATCAGACCTAGTTGACTTGGTGTTGAGAATGCTATGTTTTTTTTTATGTCATTTTTGCTTAATGCACAGGTAACAGTGAATAAGGTTGTTAGGACAACTAAGCAAAAGCATGTGGTTAGGGCTAGTTGGTCATTTTCAATCAAGAGATGAAGACCTCAACACTCAAAATGCTTTGGATCTCCTTGATAGGTTAAACACCACTTTTAATAGTCTGAATACAACTGAATACAAATAATCCAATCATCCTGGAAGTTTGACCCGCAATGCAGGGAGAGACGGTACTTTGTATAGCTGAGCTGCAGTCCTAGTAACAGAGCAGCGACTTTAAGATCTCCACAGATATTCCAGTTGTACCTGGTATACTGGATGTGCTTCAGCAACAGTTCCATATTGTCATACATTTCTTTCATGTGTGGTGCATAGCCAGCAGGTACTGAAGGATAAACGTTGATATTGTGTATCAGAACAGCTTTCAGGCTTAACATTGACGAATCAATGAAGGGAGGCCACTCTTATGGGTTGTGATCACAACCCAAGGCTGAGAACAATCCTTCAATGTCACAACAGAAACAGAGACTGTAGACAAAAAATTTGGTTATATCATGATGGATATGGATGGATTCAAAGGATATTCAATTGACTTCTTGTTTTTGGCAGAGACACCAGACACATTAGTCAAACAGAAGTAACAGTCCGTGACATGGTCTTTCTGTACTTGCCATATCATTGGAACAGCAAACGGCATCGTCTTTCGAGTGCCTCTGAGCCAGGCTCTCAGACTGACAGCACATGTTGCACAGCAAATGTGAGGCGCCCATTGCTTGTCTTGATCACCAATTTTGCAGACGAAATACAGATGATTAACTTTCTTCACAAGAGCAGTCATCCAATGTCTCTGAGGCGCAAGTGTATATTCGCCACAGATATAGCAGAATGTATCGCGGCTGGTATGACATTGTTGAGACATATCGCCCGACACCAAAACGTCTATAGCATCAAGCTTACGTACAGTTATATTGCTACAGATACTATACTTTACTATACTGATACTATACATACACACTGACTACATATATTAACCAAATGAGCAGTATAGGTGTATGCAAGCCAACTTTATAGCATAGTCAAGCTCGTTCAGACCTACCCAGGCATGCCCAGGATGTCAACTTCCACAGGAACAGCTTCCAACCTGGCCTGATTCCATGACTGGACATGCCCAGGCTGCACAAACCATTGTTGATAAGTCAAATATACATACAAAGATACACAAAGATACAAATATAAGAAAAAATCATGACAAAACTGAAGATTTCTCTGAAACGGTATGTGATGGGTAAATTTTGATGTGATATTCGTGATCAGCACCAAAAAGTCTATAAAAAACACCCAACAGTGTTCAAGAAGCAAAAACTTTCTTGTGCAGTGGTATTTTTAAATTTACTTCAAGTAGCTTAACACTGGGCTTAGCATTTCGAAAATAACTCTTAATATAACAATATATTTTGATTAACATGTAATATACACGTATGTACATATAAAATGTGATAAATGCATCTAAAAAGCACAACTATATTTCTTTTTCAACTGGGTCAACAGATCTAAGATGAAAGGAAAAATTAATGTATTCATTTAATTTTTATAGATGTCACCAACAAAATAGGACAGGAACTTTGGAATAAGGAAGAAAAAGGAAAACAATTACTATGGATTGATGTAATGTCGTAATTTTGTATGGTCGTAAAAACGCCATAGAGTCGTAAATTAATCTTGCTGCGCTTGCGTATTACAGAACGGATTTCCGGATGTTTCGTACTTCCGCCACAATCGGGCAGTAACCGTCTGTGAAGAACAGATTATGGGTAACTATGTTTATATAAATATATATAAATATATATATATATATATATATATATATATATATATATATATTTGCATTCTTGTTCCTAATATTTCAACATGTATTTTGCTGTCATGTTTTAAATATCGCATATTGAAATCGGCCATATAATCTAATTGGTTTTTTCAGTCTTATGCTATGAACATAAGTTTGTAAATTTAGAAGTTGTTTTTGTTAGCGTCTTCTGCATTCACTCTCCTGGGTTAGCCAGACAGCTCCTCAACCTCAGCCGTTTTAATTACCTAGTACCAAATTCCATATAAATGTTTACATTCCTTTATAATATTAAGACTGTAACTGTTGCTACCTGTATTAAACAGCGTTGTATTAAATTGTGCTGACGCGGTCTAAGGGTATTACTGATTTAAAACGCTTTACAACTATTCTAAAGGTGATATTCGGCAGACTTTGGGCAATAAAGCTTGGGTAATTCAAGACCACAAGTGATTGTATAACGTGAGAATAACACGTCGACGTCTTACTGTACGATTAATAAAACAGTTTCAGTTTATAGAAAAAGCAAGGATAAATGCAATTTATATGCAACTGAAGATGTGAAACCTTTAACAAATTTTTTAAAGTGGTTTATTTATAGGGTAAATTTATGGGGTGGGGGGGGCACCTTACAATAACCTGATGGCATAAGTGTGCACACCCTTTTTATATTAGGGTATATGATTGTGTTATGTCATACATTGGTTGTCATATCATACATCGATCATTATATCATACATTGGTCATCAGTGAAGTGATTCTAATTAACCCCAAACTAAAGATCAGCTGCTTCACTAGGATTTTCATGACATTTTCTTTATTTCAACTGACCGCTAAAGCCATGGGCCACAAAGCGCTTACAAAGCATGTACAGCATCTCATTGTCAAAAAATTATTAATCAGGAAAGGGGTACAAAAGATTTTCCAAAATATTAGAGATCATTTCATATCAAATCACCCAGAGGGTCCCAGATCAACCTCTCAAATTCCTCTGAAAAAAATTCATAGGTGCTCTTATGCCAAACTTATGGAGAAATCCCAAGTATTAGGTCTGTATCTATAATAATTTTGAAACCACAAGATGGTGGCATGCATAAGTGCAGTGGCTACTTCAGGTCTAGCCACTGGTGATAAATAATGTCTCTTGTCTATGGTCGAAAATGACCTTTGTAAGTACTGGCAACTGTCACTGTGAATCTGAAGGTTATTTACAATGATTGTTTATGTCCTGAAAAGAAAGTTTTTGCTCTGATTATTTGTCCATTACAGGTGATAATGCCTTGACATGTTTTTGACATGTCTCTTGTTTGTCTCTTATATTATGGGTGGCACTAGTAGCCAGTGAGTGCTACAGCTGCCTTGTGAGTAATCTGTAGCTTGTTCCTCAGATCACAATATTTTTGTTGTGTTTTAGCAAGTTGAAGAACCAACTCTTTGTGAAAGGATAGTACTGTATTCTTGCTTTAAGTTAGTAACTGACAAAAGTAGCATCATCAGGATTATTCCTGAATTCATTTTCTTCATTTGAAAGATAAGTTCTATGTCTTTCAGGCTTCTACTCTCGTTTGCCCTTGTATTAGTTCCTATATGACCTCTGATGACAGCTTTTAGAGATTCCCATAAAATGGAGTAATTTACATTGTCATTCTTGATAAAGTGGGAAATCTGTTATTGTAATTGGTGAATTACTCATCAGATAAAAGTGCAGGATCAAAGCATCATTGTTGCCTTCCAGAAGTAAGTTCTCCAATTTTCAGGTCCATGACAGTATGGAGTGATCAGACATATAAAGAGGGATGATCTGTTGCACATTTAATGGTTGACAACAGTTTAGTAATCAATGCACGAATAAGACTTATGGACTGGAGAGAACAAAGAATAATTTCTATCAGCAGGAATGTGTAAGTCTCCATGTAGGTAACAATTCTAGGTTATCTGTCAGTGTGTTCAGACAGGCTCTGGAGTAAGGGGCAGTCCCCCCCTGTAGGTTCACAAATGTTATTTGTACAGAATTTAAAATGACTGCTACTATGAGAAACCTACCATTGGGATCAATGATTGTGGAGGTATGGATGAAACATTTTTTCCTAAATAAAATTGCTACCCCCTTCCTTTATTGCTAAATTTGCATGATATAATTGGTCTACCTAACTGACTTTAAGTCTTCCCTTAGCATTATGCTTTATGTGCATTGCTTTTAACTGCAATATCTGCTCATGTGAAGATTTCATGTGCAAATACATTCAGATATGCGCTCTTCATGCCCTAACCCTGTCAGAGTCCACCTTGCAAACTTATAAATTCTCCTATTAGCACATAGCCTTGTTAAACAGAGTAAAGGCATACTGTCAATCAGAACAGTGCATTATGCTTATGCTAGCTGGTATAAAACAAATGCCGTCCCTTCCCCCAAGCTGGGTAACTTCCCCAAAAGCAGCTCTTGCTGCCTCTTACCATCTCAAGGGTTTGCCATTCTTGGACTCATCCACCCAAAATGGACAATATATCAACATTTCAACCAACAATTCTGTTGATTGCACATTAAGTAACGTTCTGCTCATTAATGTGCAGTCAGTAGTTCTGTTCGAAATGATCTGTTTCAACACAATTGTTCCTGGGCAGGTGGTTATTATACTTCCATACTGTGATGGAGGTCACTTATAGAAATCTCAATAATACTTTCATAAGATTATGATGTTTATTAGCTTCACTGGTTTCTGGGCAGCAGGTCAGCAAAACAAATGCCACATCCTGCATTACTGAGCTATTTTCCTGTTATATCCTTATTGGGGGCGCATTAGGATGCATTAGTGTTTACACTACAAAGGTTACGTGGTCAAATGCGTCAAGTGGCTTGATTGAATGCATCTTGTTGGTCGTTTATACTTGTATGTAGCACTTGTGACTTGCGACCCAGGACGCATTTGAAAATAAGTTTAAAAAGTGTCTTAGTGTGAATTCATTCTTTACTGTTTGATGGTCCCTCCACCTAATTTTTTGGTTATGGCATCTAAGATGCTGTGGAGATACTTGTACCCATTCATTAATACAAATGAGGGGAGCACTGTAGAGGCTTTTGGACCTCACAATGCAAATAACAGGGACTTAAGCCAGTTATCTCAATTACATGCATAATTTTGATCATTAAAATCATGTTTTTTTTAGTGATTAAACTTCTTGACCAAGCTATCTGTTTGGGACTGGAAAACACTTGAGATCAATTTTATTTCTAATAATTTATATTGCTTGCAGAATGTCTATTCCAATAATGCTTTCCTTGGTGAATTCACACTGGTTGGTGGGATGTCATATCTGACACTGGTTTGACAACTCGGTGAAAATAACCTGGCAGAGACATCGACTGTACAATTAATGCACACAGTCAGTGGGCAGAGATGATAACTAAACATGTTGGATATGTAATGCTGATATCGCGTTGTTGTTTTTTTGTATATGAAAAAATAAAATGTAATAATAATAAATAAAACACAGAATTGCTGAAATTAAATTAACATTTATTTAGCACTGTTGTCATTGTCCGCAAGGAGACCTGTACTCTGTCTGCAGTAGGGTTGGGTTGGGTATCATTTGAATTTTATTGATTCCAGTTCTGCTTATTGTTTACATTCTTATCGGTTCCCTGTTTTGGTTCCATGAATTTAAAATAGAGGATTAATGTTTAGATAACAAAAAATATCTATATTCTGCAGCAGTCCTGTAATTTAACCTTCTATAAAACAAATGGTTATAGTTAGAAAATTAATGAAAAATGACAGTTACAAGATTTTGATTGAAAGGGCATCAATTGTAATTTAATATGTTATAAAATGCTTTTGGTTCCCAACCCAGGTTACTGGGCAGGACAGCTAAAGTGAAAAAAGACTAATATTGAATGATCTATGAACAGGAGTTAAAACATTGTGACCAAAACACAGACTTTAGGACAAGAAGAAAAAAAAACGTCGCACTCATGCATCTAGTTATAAAATTTTGTCACAGTGGCTCCGAAATAGGACACAAAATGTGATTAAATGGTCACAGTCTAGCACCATGGACCTCTCATGGGCCACAGTTTGGTAAACACTGCTCTAAAAAAATGCCTCCACAACATACTATGTACTGAGATATTTCGAAGAAGGAATTCTTCCACATATTGCATTACATAATCCACAAGAAATTCTCTAATGGCCTGGTTTCATGTTATAAATTATTTATGCCTAATTTATGGTATAAATTATTTGTACAGTTGGTATCTGCCAGAGCATGTCTCTTTTCACCGAGTTGTCAGTTCACTGCTGGATATGACGTCACACCGACCAGACCAATCGGAGCAAATTCACCAAGGCAAAAAAAATTGAGGTGGAAATGCAAACGAATACCACAAGAGAATCAGTTCAGCATGTGATATATTTCATATGTGGTGTTCTCTAGTAACAAAAATGTCTGACCAAGATGGTGGAAGCTAAAGGCTGCATGTAGCATGAAAACATGTTGGGTAGCATGTCGATTTAAGTGGCGCTCCTTAAATTTTCAGTAAGGAGCACCAGTACTATTAATGGAAAAAGTGTGTGTGTGTGTAAAAGAAGAAGAAAAATTTGCTCTCCACAACCAAAATAAAAGGTTGTGAAAGTACCATACCAAGCTGTAAGAACGGATTTGGATCAGGAAAAAGAAAATCACAGAAGAGCACCTGTAAAATAAGAAATTATGCAAGGACGTTATGTATTTTTATTCCTGTCCATATAGGGCTTGAGTCTTAAACTCTAAAAACCACCCAGAGAGACCAGTTGTGCTGAGGAAAGAGAGCCTCCAAATTACACAGTCTCATAGCTACTTTTAGCATAGATGTCTTCTGCCAAATTGTTCATTTGTCTAGATCATATTTGGGGGAAAAATCACACACTTTTTAGAGCAGATGCATTATTGATACAAGGCTCTTGATTCATATAAAATATTTTCATGAATACCATGAGCTACAGTTTCTTCTCCTCTGAATGCTCCTCTGAATGATTTATGAATAAATCTGTTCAGATCCAGCTTGATAAATGAGACCTACTGGCTATATAAAAAGTTCAATATAGGCCTGAAATAGAGGGACTAAATCATGTGTTTCTATTGTCATACCTATTTTCTATTTATATTTACAAGAAACCGAACTACCTTGGTAGTCAAACGCCATTTTTGTTGGCCTTGCTTTCTTTTACAGAAATAATCTCTATTGTCTTTACCAGCTTTTGGAGACTGTCCTAAAAAATATGCATTACAATTTCAAGTTACATGTGCAAAAATGTCACTAACAGAGAGTGAGATTCAACGATTGCAACAGAAAGTGGAAGAGGCAGAAGAAGCTCTTCAGAAGGCAGCACAGTATGGACTTCAGCTTCTGGATGACAAAATGGATCTGCAAAATAAGTTAGAGGATCAGCGAATCGAGATGACTGCCCTAATTGAGGTTAGCTTTTTAAATTGTGAAATACAAATAGAAAAAGATTTAAATTGTATTGGTCATAGACCATGGCCTGCTCATATGTCACTGTAACGGCCCCAACCGGCTTGATTTTTAAAGAAAGATCTGCAATAGTAAAACACTCATTCATGAAATAATGCCACGTTTGTCGATACATTAACAGCATATTTTTATTTTGAAAAAGAAAACGGGGTGTATTGCCATTGACATTTCTGAAGAATTTCTTAGTTTTATGTCATAACTGACTGACCAGCTGAGGAGTTACAGTGTCTCTGGGAGTTATGGCTAGAGTTATGGAGTCCAAGTCTGTTCTCACAGGATGACACACAAATTAAATTCATGATGCATTTGAGTGTGAGGTTGTAGCATGTCTTAACCAGCATCTTCAATCACTTGCTGACATAAGCTTTCATTCCATCCTGTCTGAAGTCAGCCATCATTCCTGTACCCAAAAAATCAGCCACTGATAGTCTCAATGACTACCGGCCAATAGCACTTGCCATTCCATGTCATGAAGAGCTTTGAGAGGCTGGTAATTAACCACATCAAAGCCTGTCTCCCTCCCACCCTTGATGTATCCCAGTTTGCTTACACAGCAAACCAGTCCACTGAGGATGCCATAGCCATAGCACTCCACATTGCAGTAAGGGAACTGGAACACTGGGGGAGTTACGTGAGCATGCATTTTACGGACTATTGCTCAGCCTTTAGTATGATTGTCCTGGACATCCTAGTCAGTATGAATTAGGCCTTCCTTCCCTCCTCTGTGCCTGGATAAAGGACTTTCTCATCATCCGTCCTCTGACAGGCAAACTTGGCCCCCACTTCTCTTTCACTCGCTTACCCAGCACTGGGTCTTCCCAAGGCTGCATGTTGAGTCCACTGCTGTTTGGCCATTCCACCCATGATTGCACTCTAGTTCACCGTAATAACACTATCATATTTGTTGGTGACACTACGGTGGTTGGACTCATTACAGAGAGGAAGGAGTCTGTCTACAGAGATGAGATCCTGAAATTGTCAGCTTGAAGTTCAGCAAACATTCTTACACTGAACACAAAGGACTTCATGTTCGACTTCAGGAAAAACAGCGCACACCTAGGTCCCCATACATAAACGGTGACAAATTCCTGGATACCTTTATCTCTACTGACCTGACCTGGTTCAAAATCTGCTGGAAACCTTTTACTGCTCCTTCATTGAGAACTGAAAATCTATTGATGCTGACATGGTATCACTGGTAGGAGCTGCACTGGAAACAGAGAGTATGGGCATATCATCGATTCAGCTCAGAAGATTGTCATCGGCTCTTCCCTCCCTACAAGACATTTCCCAATGCCTCGGCAGGGCCAAAAATCATCTTGACGAATTCCTCACATCCTGGTTTTTAACAGTTTGACCTGTTGCCCTCTAGTAAATGTTACAGGTCCATCAAAGCAAGGATAAACTGACTCGGAGACGACTTCTTTCCCAGAGCCATAACAACAATGAACCTCAACATGCAATGTCTCTCTGTGTGTGTGGCTCTCTCTCTCTCTCTCTCTCTCTCCCTCTCCCTCTCCTTCCACCCCCACACAACTTTTGTATGTGCAATAATCCTGTTTATGTGATTACTTATAGCGAAGTGCAATATTTGTTCTATGTGCAATATCATTATTAGTAAGTCTCAATTCTCTATGCAATATCCATATTATTTGATAACTCAATGTGAAGCACTTCTGTCATTGTAAATACTTCTCTGCCTAGCAACACCACATTTATTATTGCTCCGCAATACCATACTATTACGTCCTTCTTTGGATGTTCAACAATCCTCTTTATGTAATTAATTACAGCCAAGTGCATTATTTGTTCTTTGTGCAATAACTTCATTATTAGTAATTCTCTGTGCAATATCTGTACTATTCAATGTGAATAATGTGGTAATTCAATGTGAAGTACTTGTTTTATATTTAGTATTCTGTGTGTTTACTGTGAGATTGATCAAATGTTTGTTTTTCATTGCATCTGAAGGTGAAGCTGCTCTGCAATTTCATTATACATGAAGGGTTATACATACATTATACATAAAGTTATAATTCTGAATTGTGTCAACTCAAAGCCAAAGTCCATCATCTGGAACACCTCTATGCAAAACCTGGCCTTGCTGTTCATAAAAATATTTATGATGAAGACATACGTTATTATTAGGTTGCTCTCTCTAGAGCCAAAACTGCTTACTATGCTAACTTAATTAAGTCTGGCAAAGGAAAGACTACAACTTTGCTTTCTACTGTAAATAATATCCTTCAGCCACCTGATTCTTGCCCATCTCATTTGTATTGCATTACTCAATGCAACACTTTCTTGACCTTGTTTTAATGCTAAAATTTAATTCACCACCTTTGACCACTTATGGAAATAAATCACATGGCTCACTTTACCCAGCTTGTTATCATTCCTCGAATTCATTTGTTTCTAATTTTAAACTCCAGACTGTGGCTGAAGTCTCTGGTTTTATTTGAAAATCTAAATCTTCCACCTGCCTGTTAGATCCCATTCTTACTCATCTGATTAAAGCCTATCTGCCCTTCCTCTCCTCTTTAATATCTGACATCATACATTCCTCTCTTATTTCTGTTCTTGTACCCTCATCTTTCAAAACAGCTGCAATAACTCGGATCCTTTAAAAAACTGGTGCAGACCCCAATAACCTGAAAAACTATTATCCTACATCAAATCTACCTTTTCTCTTAAAAATACTTGAAAATACTGTTGCAGCTCAGGTTCATTCTCACCTTATGTACAATCAATTGTTTTGAATAATTTCAGTCTGGGTTTCATCCATTTCATAGTACAGAGACAGCTTTGGTCGAAATCACAAATAACCTGCCGATGCCAGCTGACTCTGGGCTGTTAACCATACTTCTGCTCCTTGATCTGAGCTCAGCCTTATCTCTCATGATATCCTTCTAGAGAGATTAGCATCCATTGGCATCAGTGGCACCCCTCTTACTTGGTTTAAATCATATCTATCTGGTCTCCTCATAGGTACTAAAACTACATTGGCCAAAACTGACAGCTTTTCTTTGACTGTTGACAGTGTCAAAGTTCCTCTCTCCCAGGTTAAGAGTCTGGGTGTCCTCCTTGATAGCACTTTACACTGTGAAGCACATATCAAACTTGGTCAGCTTATTTCCATCTACGCAATATTAATCATTTATGTCCATTTCTTACACCTCACAGCACTGCTTTTCTATACATACTCTAGTTACATCTTGCAATGACCACTGCAATTCTGTCCCCTCTGGTCTTTCTCACAAACTTCTTCATAAACTGTAACTAGTTTAGGATACAGCTGCTCATATCATTACTAGAACACCTTCCATAGACCATATTACTCCTGTCCTTCCGCAACTTCACTGGCTTCCTGTTAAAATACCATATTGATTTCAAGATTCTGCTTCTCACGTTTAAGACACTTCATAACCTAGCACCTTCATATCTTTCTGATCTCCTTCATGTCGGCACACCTTCTTTTACTTTTAGATCTTCTTCCATTAATCTCACTATAGCTCCTGCTTGTTTAACTACCATGGGGTTTAGATCCTTTAACCATGTTGCCCCTTGACTCTGGAACTCTCTTCCACAAGCTATCTGTAATATTGACACTCTTTCAACCTTCAAATCCAGTCACATCTCTTTAAACTTGCCTATTCTCTTTGACACTAATGTTAATTGCTGTTTGCAGTTATGTTTAACTTATTATTGTGTATTGATGCTTTGTGGGATTCTGATGTAATGCATCTGATGCAATGACTTGTTACATTTTTTATTCCTTCTGTATGTTTAATTAATTTTTTTGTCTGTTGTAAGGTGTCCTTGAGTGCCTTGAAAGGCACCTAAAAATTGTTTAATTAAATTTAATAATAAAAATTATTACTTTTATTTATTGAAAATTACTAATAAATATAATGTTAACAGGGCTTGGAGCAGGAGAAATATTCACTGCTGAGAGAAGTGGAACTAAAGAGCCGCATGCTGGACAGTCTTAATACAGAATTGTATGTTGTTAAAAACCAACAGAAAAATCTGTTGGAACAGCAGCAAACAATGTTGGAGAGGAACCATGCAGTAGAATGCAGTGAACTCAAGAGCAAGGTCAGAATATGACATAACATAATAGAGCATAATCCTGTATTTTTTTCCTAAGTACAGTTTCAGTATAATTTTAGTACACTCACCTAACATGCCACTACAGCGTATTTCTCTGTTCCACATCCAAAAAATATTATATTACCCAGAAGACCACTGGTCAGAAGGGTTAGACAATTCCTTCCAAGCTTTTATTAGTTTTAGGGTCCTACAGACTCAACCAAAACATAATGTCTAGATCATAGGTGTCAAACTCGAGGCCTGTAGGCACAATACAATCGAATGCAAAATCCAATTGAATAATGAAATGTGCCATAATGGAGTACTTGTACAACATTGTATAGAATTCTATGATAAATATGCTGATAAATATTTATGCCTGTCTGCTGCATTAGAAATTCATTGGGTGTTGGCCTGAATTGTGATTCAGTAATTGGATTTAGGGTTAGAAATGTACTATGTTGAAAAAGAAAAATATATGAAGTGTAAAGATGATGTTTTCTCTGTGATAGTTTAACTTTATTTTTTTTTTAAATATGTAGCCCACAAAAGTGTGTATGTATATGTATGTATGTATGTGTATATATAACTATATTTATACATATAACTATATATATCTATGTATCTCTCTCTATCTATATATCTATCTATATATCTACCTATATATCTATATCTACCTATATCTCTATCAATTCCAAATTTCCAATGAAAAGTGTCCCAAGAGCCTGGTCATGGGAGCCCCTGAAGGTACTCTGCCAAAATTGGCAGACACATAAGTCAATACATGAGCAAAGGAATTTAAAGCAATTGAAACCCAACACCAGAGGGTCAAAGCACCAGCTACTCATTGATAGAGCAATCGCCCAATACTCAAAGACTAGGTAGACCAACCTGAGCACAGCGTGGATTGACTACAAGAAGGTCTATGATTTGATGCCCCACATGTGAATACTGGAATGCTTGGCACTATACAAGGCTAACAAGGCACTGATGAGCTTCATCAAGAACTCAGTGTGGCTGTGGAAGACAACACTGGAAGCCAATTCCAAGGCCATTGCATTGTAAGTCACCATGAAGTGCAGTATTTACCAAGGTGGTGCACTGTACCCGCTGCAGTTCTGCATAGGCCTGAACCCCCTCAGTCACTTCATAACAATGAGAGGATATGGATACAAGTTCAGAAGTGGAGTAACACTCAGCCACCTCTTGTACATGGATGAGTCCTATGGGACTTCATGGTCAACAAACCAGACACAGTGGTGATTGAGGAGTAGCAGAAAACAGCAGTAGTGATGGATGTGGCAATCCCAGCTGACAGTAAAATCAGGAAGCAGGTGCATGAGAAGATTGAGAAGTGCCAAGGCCTCAAGGAACAACTGGAACAGATGTGGTTGGTGAAGGCCAAAGTGATCCCAGCATGGGAGCATTAGGGGCTGTGGCTCCCACAGATTCCAAGTACAACAACTGAGGTCTCTGTCCAGAAAGTACAATTCTAGGAACCTAGGAACAGCTAAAATACTGGGCAGAACCCTTGAACTCCCAGGCCTCTGTTACCAAGTACCCAGGCCTTGGTACCCAAGGTTAAGGAAGATGCACACACATACCATCCCCCAGGTGTGAGGAGGAGATATATATATCTCTATATATATATTACACCCATCTAGTCACCAGACAGAGGATGCCTTGGATGCATTAGACAGCATTACCAGTACCTGACAGAGTTTGATGGGGTCACATTGTGGATTTACATAAGGCCGGATGGTCGTATCATGCAATTGCTCAGCATGTGGGTCATACAGATTTCACTGTGACCCAATGTTGGGAACAATGGGCACACCAAGGGACGATGGTTGTATTATGTGCAGAACCCCATGACATCTGCGCCTACCATCCGGACACAGGTTTTGGACTCTATACAACACCCCGTCTCATTCCCACACCATGTCTTGATGACTGGCATTAGCTGGACTACGGGTTCACTGTACACACAGGGTCTGTGGACTGCCTGCGTCATGGAGAGGTCCTCTCGTTGCCGGCCAGGTCCCCTAATCTTTCCCCAATCGAACAGGTGTCTGATCAGCTCACATGTCAACTCCAGACCTAGTGCCAATCTGCAGGATCTCGAGGGCCAGTTACAACAGCTGTGGGTCAACTTGCCACAGGAAGGGACACAACGGCTGTACGACTTTTTTCTGCACCATATCGCCTTAGGTATTCATGCCCAGGGGGATCCTGGTGATGCAAAACTGTATTATTGCTCCTATGAGTTTTCATAGCCTAACCTTAGTCTTTGATCATGCTTGTTTACATTTTTGGAGAATGTTTTGCTTTGCAAGATGAGTGAATATGATTTGCCTAGTGAATATGATTTGTGATGACAATGAATTGAAAAAAAAAAAACTGAATGTAGTGGATGTTTTGATAGTTTTCAATTTTAATGTTTTAGAATGGGCAATGTATGGAAAATCCTGTTTTACTTTGAGTCTAATTTATTAATCACTAGAATAGGTAATATGTTTTTAAAAAAATCCAATAATCTTAATTTATGGCTCTTCAAAAGTTCTGGCAGCATGAGTTTGACACCCTGGTCTAGATTTTTCCAACAGCTATGAAATGATCAAGATTTTAACTGAACATCATGAATGTTCTGCCCATTTAGTGTAGTGTAACGTTGTACATGATGTTTGCTTTATATATTCCAATGTAGTAGTTTCAAAGTCAGTAATCCCCACATGCCCACCTCCCAAATTCTCTATAGGTGGAAAAATTGAAGGGGAATCTAGATGAGGCTCAGCTTTTTGAGAAACAACTGAGACATAAGTTGGAGTTGCAGTCTCAAACTTTGAACAGCAAAACTGAGGAGCTTCGCAAAATGTCAGAACGAGCCAATGAAACCATGTCTTCAGAGATCCTGGAGCTACAAATCCAGAAAATGGACTTGGAATCATCTATGGTAAAGTGTATTTCTTTTTTTTTTTTTGGTGGTATATAGATGTGTAATAGATGTTGATATGTAATATTTTAGACAATGTATTTTCTATATATCAAAATATATATATTTTACTGAATGGTATTCAAATAATTCAGTACAAGTAATGAAATTTGTAACTTTTGTAGAGATGTTATGTACAAACATAGTGTTACTCCCATGTGAGAAATAATTATCATTACACTCAATGGATGCGCTAATAACAATGATGCATATTACTTATGAACACACTTTTCTAGACCCAAATTTGCTGCAGGATTAAAAAGTAAAAAAAAAAGCAAGAATATCAAAAGGGCGGGCCGTTGCAGATCCTGTTCTTTCACCAGATTAGCACATCATACCAATTTAATGGGTGAAAAAGCCACTATTTCTGTTGCTAGATGGTGGGGCTATACCAAAGAGTGACTGTGGGCATGATATCATCATAACCATTACCAGTAAATATAGCAAATCTTGTATGAATCTGATAACTTCTAGGACAGGTGGAAAACTCAAGCCATGGAGGGCTCGTGTGGGGGTGGATTTTCGGGATGACCTCTCAGTCAGCTAGTAATAATACTGTTTAGAACTGTGGGAGGAGTCTTTTTTAATTGCTGATAGAAAGGTCATCCCAAAAACCTGCTCCCACACTGGCCCTCCATGGCTTGGTTTGCCCACCCCTGGTCTAGGAGGACTATAGCTGAGATGGGTCAAAAAGGCATTCTTTCTGTTGCCAAGTGGTGGTACTATACCAAAAAGTCACTATGGTCATATGAATATCATCACAACCACCATAATTAATAACCTGTGAAGTTTGAGCCATATCAAGCAGGGAGATCGAGACATTGAATATATCAAGAGAGATCAGGGTTACAGCTTTTATTCCCTGCTTTTATTTGTATCTAGATATGTTACAAAATATGTTCAATGTTTATCAAACCACCCAGTTTTACAAGTGAGAAGTTTATATCTCATGCAAGATGTTTATTTGGGTGATTTTCAGGGGGATATCACTGATTCAACCAATCCAATCTGGCAATTCTGGTGCCGTCACTGTTGTTCCTTTTTAGGCAAGCAATAATACGGTGTTTAGAGTGGTGATACGTTGTCAAGATATTGTTGTTGTATTCTGCGTGTTGATTTTGCTTTTATTAATTTTGCTTCCAATTGTTTTGTTTACAGATATAGAACTAAGGTTACTCTGATGACATCACATGATATAACTGGGTTGCAGGCTAAAATCATGTCATGTGTGAAGTGTCACTTATACAAACTTAGAAATAGAGTAGGTGTGTGACAAAAAAAAATCTAAATCAAATTTGTGGTGATAACGTTATAAATAAAGAAGTTACAGCAATTTTGGTCCTGAGAAAACTGTCTCCTTAACATCTATTGTTTTTAAGGTAAATTAAAGAAAAAGTATGATCTGCTGTGATAACTTCATTAATTGTGGAGTTATTCTCTTGAAATATCAGTAAATAAAGATTGTAGTGTCCTCTTAAAGATTGTATAATTAAAATGGTCATTGGCTGCTTGTTTGGGGTAATTAATTAATTAACAATATAATAATTGTAATAACTAAATTACAATAACATTGATTAATATTACAAAAGTTCAATAGCAGTCCATGGCACTTTCATGATATATGTGGAATATGATATATATGTTTAGCATGATTACTCAACACTATAGCCTCTAAACCATAGTAAGATCTTTAAAAACAAATTCACTTACCTTTTGCCTCTGTCTGCTGACTTTGACATGTTATTTACTATAAAATAAGACCAACATCTACTCAAATGATTGGAAAATTTCAAACTTTATTCAATGGTGGTTGACGTGTACTACATCACTTTGTGAGTAGTCCAAGAATACCATGAATAAAACCTCTAAAAGCTTAATTAGATTTTGCTGCACTGCAGGACAGAAATGCTTCCCAGCAAGTAGCTGTATACATTATGAATGAGCGTGTTAGCGGTTTTTTTCACATACATATATAGAGCAGCAACCCCAGAGCATTTTGATCAAATCAATGAGGTTACAACAGCTGAACACATGAGCATTCATCGTGTAACCTAACATATGCAGATATGGATGTGTTCCCCCTGGGGGGCCTCAAAGAGGGGCCACAAAATGCATTTGATCAAACATTCTAGCTACCATCTCAAACCAATTGACAAAGTGAATAGGTAGGTCACACAGAGTACATACTGCCCCATGCCAGACAAAGTCTGGATCAAACATTTGAGGTACCACATGAAACCAATTTCAAATGGATTGATACATAGCACAGAATGTCCCCTGCAAGACAAATTATCCACTGCATAGGCCCTGTCAGACAACTCCCAAATGTGGTCCTCTATACTCACTATCTTAGAATTAACCTAGATTAAATATTTAAAACACTACTTGAAACTAATATTGAATAATCAGATATCTAATTCTTATAAATATAAGAATATAAAACTTTAGCTTATATTTACAGGAACATGTACGTCAGCAGGTGGTCCGCAGTATTCAGCCATATCTGCATATGTTAGGTTACACCATAATTGCTCCTGTGTACATATATTGGTACCGCATATGTTTAGTCAAAATGGTCTGGGTTGCCAGTCTTCTAGGAACAAAAGGCAAAGAAAGTAGTTTGGTACTCACAAGAGGAACATGAGGACCAAGTAAAGAAGAGGGAGGGTTTAAATAGCCTAGCAAATCAGAGACTGATGAAAACAAAAAAGGTGTGGTGGAAATTAAAGAACAAACAAAGACTGAGGCAGTCCTTCGAGAATCTCCTTTATTCTATAAGGCAGGATAGAGAGCAATGCACAGCTGCAGTTAGAAATGAAGCCCCCTCGCTTATTAGGGGGCAGTTTTTATAGTTCCATATCTCTGTACACCCAGGCTTAACCTGGTTCAAACCGGTTAATACACTCACAGCTACATAGACAGTTTCTAGTTTCCCCTGAGATAGTTCTGAATTTTTGACCACAGATATGCACAACTTTCTTGACGGTAGGAGAAAAACAGCGCTTCTATATGAGATACAGATACAGAGACATGGAAGAAAACAACCTATAAAAGTAAAATTGAACCCTTAATGAAACACACATTGGGATACCATATTAATTTCCATTACAAAGGTTAACAAAGGCAAGTAGGGTTAGGGTGAAATTCTGAATTAATTTTAGGCCAAGAATGTTCTAGGCAGGAATCCAGGAGCTTTCTTCTTGGCCATAATCCTCCCAGTCCACCAAGTACTGGGTATGCCCACAGACTGCATGAGCATCCAACAGGCAGCAGATAGTGAAGACAGGCTGACCATCTGAGAGGCATGGGCAAGGGGTGGGTGGGTTTCAGGGGATAAGGGACTTGTGGCCATGAGTTTGAGAAGGTTAAACATGAAAGGTGGGATTGATCCACATGAACTGTTGAAGAAGCAAACAGTATGTCACTGGATTGACCGTTTAATCTCTGCTTAAATGTGAGTGATATTAGGGGCCATGGGAGCTATCACTAGAATTCCAGAGGGCTGCTCGAATTTTCATCCTACTGTCTGCTCCTCCTCTTTCTCCCCATGCAAACTCTACCCTCTTCCTTCAGAGCAGTTCTCACCTATGCGACTTTACGTTGTTATGCAATTGTTGAGCATGTGTGAATTTGAGTGAAGCAGTATCTGACAGAGAAAAAACTGTGTGTTTGACATAAGCATGATGCACACATTAGAATGCATAGGTATAACATTCAAGAGAGACAGTATCAGAGGTATAAAAAGAGACAGAGAGGTGTAAAAATAAGTATGCTTTTATTCAAGAATAAAGGGGGGTTAAAAATAAATAATTCTAATGGCATGATGCTGTGAATACATTCAGTTTGTTAAGGATTGATGTATACATATTTTAGTATGTTTAGTGTGGTGTGTACGATGGAAAATAAGAGGAGACCGTGCATGCCAACCCATGCTGCTTCCTAGAGAAATGCAGTGACATGTGCTCTATCCTCATTGAGAACAACCGAAAAAAGAAGCTTGCACTCAGAAAATCGCTATGTGAACATGCACCACCCCAAACTGACGCGCTGATGTTTATTTAATGAAGTGCTCAGATGGTGAAAGCTATATGAAATGTTGAAATGATGAAATGTTATATGGACACAAAAGATGAGGCAGCTGCATGGGTTAGCATGCATGCTCTCCTCTTATTATTATCCACTCCACACAAAGCATATTAAAACATACATACAGACGTTGTGTCCAGAAATTATGTCCCTATTGCTAACAGGTCTTGAGTTGTGTGTAAAAACATGAGTAATGTTACTATTAGGCCAATCATGTCCCATCTCACTTGCCTCTTGGTTCCAAGTTTCATATCTCACTCTTTTCTAGTTTGGTATGCATGATTCATTTTAGAAAGAACTGGAAAAAGAGTTAGGAAAAATTTGAACAAAAGCAATAGAATTCTAGCACTTTTGTGCTTGGATCCCTAAATCAGGTACACTGTTTACAGTATAACTTCTAAAATCCCCAAAAGTGCAACCACAAAATTTAAATGACCAACTCTGAGCTGGAGTCTTAAAAAAAAATCTGGACCTTTATTTAAAAAAAAAAAAAAAAGGTATATGCTCTGATGGTTCAACTTTAACCATAGTTCCTGCATAAGATGGATTTATCTTTAGAGGAATCCATAATGTCTGTTGCCAACTGTAGAGTGGGTACAATGGGACATCAGTAATATTATGGGCAGTCACAGACATTCCACCCTGCAAAAACTCATTTCAGGGAGTTATCCCACAACAACAGTTTTAGTAATTTTGTCTACTCTGTAAATCAAGTTGTTTGGTGCTGAAAAGAGCTCACCTATTGGTTGTAAGACATCCTATGAACGGATAGCACCTGTTCAACTCACCCCAACATGTCGTTTACTGTCATTTATCCCACTATGACCAGTAGAAAAGCCACTTTTGCAAACAGTGAGCAACAGTCATTACTTTTGACTATTATTAATTAATAATTTTAGTAATTATTAGCAGTTTTACCCTAAATAGCCTCTCATACAATCACAATACTCTCTCACTCTCATTCTATGTCTTTCAAGCACACACACGCTCTCTCTCTCTCTTGTTCTCACTCTCTCGCTATCAAAATATATTTCTGGGATGTAGTTGTATATTTTCTGGGAGTTGGTGAGCAATGTGCAGGAGACTCCTCAAAATTCTGGGAGAGGTGGGATGGCTGCAGCCATCTTGTGGATATCATTAGGCCCAATGATTGCTTTGCATGGTCATATTTCAAAGATGAAGCAACAAATATGAGGCATTTTTACAGAACCAGGTGTACTCTGTACACTGGAACACTCTTTTCCTTGATGATCTCATATTCCAGGATGATAATGCCTCTTTACGTACTTCTAGAATTATTCAAGAGTGGTTGTGCCTTCCATGGCCTTCCCAATCATAAATCTTTGAACCTTTATGGTCATGTCTGGAGCACCAACTCCAGAGGTACCTATCTCCAATTTTCCTTATTGAACTGGAAAATTCTTCTTGAATAATGTTCCAACATCCAAGCACAAATGATTCAGCACTTTGTTGAAAGCATTTCAAGAACTAGTAAACTAGTTTTTAGTTTCCATTATGGGTTACAGATTTCTGTTATTTTTTTCCAGCCTACACTAACCGCTTAAGTTGTAGTAGCTGCTAGGCCAATACATTAAAGGGGGGAGGGGTTCCCCAGTTTACCACTATAGTTTTCAGCCTAGACTTAAACACTGAGACAATAATTGGAAGGATGTTACATAACTGAGGGGCTTTATAAGAGAGATATACCCCCTGCTGTAGCTTTCACTGTTCAATGTACCAAAAAAAAATAGCCTGCACCTTTTGATCTAAGTAGGCATGGGCGATCATAAGACACCAGAAGTTCACTCAGGTACTGTGGCATGAGACCATTCAGTGCTTTTTAGGTCAATAGTAGTATTTTATAATCAATGCGGAATTTGATTGCGAGCCAATGCAGTGTACATAAGATGGGGCTGATGTGCTAATATCTTGTTCTAGTGGGGACTCTCACTGCTTTATTCTGGAGTAACTGGAGCTTGTTTATGCACCTACTGGAACAACCAGATAACCAGTAAAGCTTTACAATAATCTAACCTAGAGGTAACAGAAGTATTAACTAGTTTTTCTGCATTGTGCAGTGGCATCATATTTATTAACTTAGCACTAATTTCTGAGCTGAAAGAAGTCTGTTCTAGTAATATTATCTACATGTGCTTCAAATGAGAGACTGGAGTCAATAACCACACCAAGGTCTTTTTCTTTTGCACGTGGTGAAAAAGAAAGGCCATCCAGAGAAAGCCATTCAGAAAGCTTACTTCTTGCTGGATGTGGTCCTAGTACTGGTACTTCTGTTTGATCTGAATTAAGTACAGTGGCGCTTGAAAGTTTGTGAACCCTTTAGAATTTTCTATATCTCTGCATAAATATGACATAAAACATCATCAGATTTTCACACAAGTCCTAAAAGTAGATAAAGAGAACCCAATCAAACAAACGAGACAAAAATATTACAATTGGTCATTTACAATTGGAAAATGATCGAATATTACATATTTGTGAGTGGCAAAAGTATGTGAACCTCTAGGATTAACAGTTGGTTTGAAGGTGAAATTAGAGTCAGGTATTTTCAATCAATGGGATGACAATCAGGTGTGAGTGGGCACACTGTTTTATTTAAACAACAGGAATCTATCAAAGTCTGCTCTTCACAGCACGTTTGTGGAAGTGTATCATGGCACGAACAAAGGAGATTACTGAGAACCTCAGAAAAAGAGTTGTTGTTGCTCATCAGGCTGGAAAAGGTTACAAAACCATCTCTTTGGAGTTTGGACTCCATCAATCCACAGTCAGACAGATTGTGTACAAATGGAGGAAATTCCCTCCCCAGGAGTGGTCGACCAACAAAGATCACTCCAAGAGCAAAGCGTGTAATAGTCGGCGAGGTCACATAGGACCCCAGGGTAACTTCTAAGCAACTGAAGGCCTCTCTCACATTGGCTAATGTTAATGTTCATGAGTCCACCATC